>OY982572.1:15662591-15842688 GCA_963859945.1 Euplagia quadripunctaria | reverse complement strand
CTTTCTATTTATTACAATAGATAATTTCACCATTAGATCTTATTTTTAGTTTTCAATAATAGTTGACTAATGCTAGTACTTTTTTTGGATAATAGCATATACACTTCCACTGGTGTAACTCCTGTACAATCCCACTATCCCACTAATCCCATTAATATTATAAATGTGAAATTTGTTTGGTTGGATGGATGGATGGATGTTTGTTATTCTTTCACGCAAAAACCACTGAACCGATTGCGTTGAAACTTGGTATGTAGACAGCTGGAGACCTGGATTAACACATAGGCTACTTTTTATCCCGATATTCCCACGGATCTGCTAGTAAATTATAGTTTAAAAAACTAAAAAACACGCTTTAATAGCAAACCGAACTAAAGAGTAGAAAATAGTTTTTTATTGTAAAAAAGCGTAACACGAAAAGATTAGCTCGATTAAGTCTCAATGGTGCCAATTCTGTTACGTTCCTATAAGATGTAAACCTTGTACACTTCGAAACAAGGTCTTATTTCAAATTTAAACAAGTAGGTAACATATTATTATGTCGCTATCGAAATAAGCAATTTATTTGTCGACTAAAGTCTGACACGCTTAAATAAACTTTAAAACCACGTAGCGAGAGCCGCTATCCGTTGAATGCCATCTCTTTTGCTCTGTGTTTTTAGTAAGTGTCTTCGTAGGTGTCGATTAAAATAACGTCATTTTAGTTCGTTTTGAACAAGTTTTTATACGGCATTTGAATAATTGGGGACTATCGCTGCGTGGCAATTTTACGCCATTTGAATCAATGGGAACTCTCGCTGAAATAAAGTTGAGTAACGTTGACAGGTTTTAGTGAAATTTAGTGGCACTGAGAAATAGATGCCAGTAACAAATAGACCTTGTTATGAAGAAGACAAGGTTGATTTCATATGAAGAAATTAAGTCAGGTTTTAGTTTAGTGAGTGTACAATAGAATCGGCGCCAATATATAACAATTAGCATGTGATTTTATCGAACCAAAGAATCAGTGGGTTGCATAAGAAATGTAATGTAAAATACTCACTCTTTCGCTTTCGTCTTGAACATGTTGACATCAATTTTGACGTCATTTATTATGATGTTATATAAGAACTTGCCAACGTTCTGTCGCATTTCCATAGGCCACGGTGTTTCTTCTATATCCTGTATAAGAAAATAAACAATATCTGCTATAATTTTAGACCAAATAATACCTAATAAACTGGCAATATATCAGTAACGAAGAGTCCATACGGATCTCCCTAAAAACGTTGAATTATTATTAAAAGCCATAGTACACATGACACGTTCAGCATCTGCGACCAAAGATTATGCGAATGCTCGCTACTGCATCGTGTTTCCGGGACTTTCTGCGATCAATCGATGCATTATTCGATTTCGATCTTGCGACTTCCTATTTTGAGATCATGTTTGCGGGGCTTAGTCACCAGCCGCACTTTCGAAAAATCACTAAGTCGCCGGTCACCGATGCTAAAAATATCGAGTGTGGTTGTGATTTGTTAATCGATTAATTTTGCTAACTGTACGGCAAAAATGATTTTGGGTTGCCACATACTGTTGCTTACATACATAAATAATGGCGATGATTATTATTGTATTACAGTGGTTTGAACGCATAACGTTTTTTTAATATTTTTATCGATACAATCTAAACTCGGTGACTAAGGTAAAAATTCTAATTTATTATGCATTTTCGAATATCATGGCGTCACGTACGTATATCTAAACTCACCATACTAGGACCTTCTCTATTCATATGCACGAGCGCCTGCCACGCTTGGCGCCCGTTGTACGGCAAGCCCGTGTTGTCGACCGACTCACGCTTCACGTACCACTCGCAGTACTTTTCGTAAATACGCTCTATCTTCTGTAGAATGCCATTGTTGCGGTATTGCTCTATTTGATATCTAGAAACAAATATGGACAATTTTACTTTTCAAATTGTATTACTTGGTTTTAGAGTAAAATCAATAGTTAGTCACGGTATACTGACCGCTTTTGTATTCGCTTCAAAAGACGAGCGTAACCTTGCTTCAAAAAAAATCGGAGCTATGTCATTTTGAACGTTTACTTAAACCAGGCCAGGAATGTTTTCTTTTCAAGATTCAAATTGTATATACTTATACCGTCAAAACCCTGATGTCGAGATAGGTTAAAACCTGTGCGATATGAATCAACGTCTTCTCAAACATAAGCTTATTCAATGTTTTACAACAACAATATTATTATATCGTTCGTGCGTACGTGCCTTAATAGTGGAGCAGTTAGTGTAAACGTCAGCTATTTTGGTAAATTGTACTCAGTTACGCAGAAAGGATGTATAAATTAGCGAGGTTTACCAAACACCCGCAAATTCTTCTAAGTTTACGCGTAGCATATTTGGAAACACGAAATTTTCATATTAGCTGTTGTTTACAATCAAACTACACAAACTTGTGCAATGTGCATTGATAAACTGTAACTACCTAGTTAATTTAAATAAATACATGGAAATCAATACGTAAAGGTGTAATAGTAATAAACTTGAGAAAAACAAATTGTTGAGTGTAGATAAACGGTATTTCCGGGCCGGTACGACCTTCAAACCATCAAGAAAAGAGCCGTACTCCTATTTCAAAAGCCGGCAACGCACTTGTGTCTCTTGAGTTGCACGTGTGCATGGGCGGCGGGCGGTAGTCACTTACCATCAGGTAACCCGTCTGTTCGTTTGCCACCTATACCATAAACATAAATCAAAAAACTATTTTAAGGGCTTACTTGTGATATACTTGAGTTCCTAAATCTCTTTGTAGTAGTTTAAGCGTAGGACTGTATGTCTCACTCCCATCCACGAGCTTGCTAAGCTCACCCATTACCAAATCGACGAATTGATCAACCTGTAAGAATTTTGTGTAAGCATAAGTGACACGTAATCGTTTGCTTATCTTGACTTGATAATAAAAGCGTCATAGTCAATGATTTAAACACATAACTGGACGTGGCTAAAATGTATTGTCTATCTCAGCTCCCCTTAACCCCGCCAGGCCTTTGTCACTCGATCTACTTGCGCGCGCTAAATACCTACCGGCGGACCTTATACACAGTCTCGCGCAGTGGGTTGCCGAGAGTTGCATCGCGCGCACACGCGCAGTTTTTTAAAGTACAAAAAACGTATTTCGAGATCGTATTGATATATTGTACAAATGTTGAAAAAGGAATAATAGCACAGATTACTAAGTAGTTACTAAGTAACAGATAAATCCCTCGCTACAAAAATATCGATACCTACCGTTTTAATAGCGTACTCTTTCATTGGTTTAAAATATGTGTAGAGATTTAATAGGTGTTGAAAATTCAACGAAATTTCACAGTCCGTAAGCAAAACGAAGCGTTTCTTGATTATAGGAACCGGTCATTAAAGAATATATCAATACGATATCGAATAACGTTTTTTTGTATTTTAAAAATACAAGCGTGTGCGCGCAATGCAGCTGTCGGCAACCCTTTGCGCGAGACTGCGTATAAGGTCCGCCAGCGGACCAGCGGCCGGTAGGTATTTAGCGAGCGCAAGTACATCGAGTGACATAGGCCTGCCATAAGCTTTGTTCTACTATATTCATTTAGCCCTTCGCCCGCTGTTGGCCCTAGCGCCACATGTTAATCCAGGATAGAAACTATCTGTATAAAAAAAGTAATCAGAAACTTTATAATGTAAGAGCACTTTTAAGTAGTTCCCATAGAAACACAAACACAATTTTCTTTTCAAATTGATTAATTTTACTTGTCCTACCTTGAAATCGTTATAGGTCAGGTGTTTTCAACTAATGTTATTTTTTAAATTTAGATTCAAGAATACCTGTAATACTTTAAGGTAGGGATACAGAGTAATGGCCGAATGCGAAGCGCAGCATTGAGATTTGAGTGTACCGAGATTTCGTACAAACGCTTCGCGGATGACACCACGCCATTCATTTTCTGTCTCTTCAAGTTTCTTCCTCTGTAAATAACATTAACAAATCATCTATAAAAAACATATTCAATATTTTTTATTTTTATTAATATGACCGGACAGAAAAATAACCTTGAAACTACTGTTATATATAACTATATAACTACTTACGCAGAACACCACGCTAGGTGCCTTCTCATCCTTGACACCAATATTCTGTATTTCTAACTCTCCTTTCATTTCATATTGTAACTGCTCTTTTCCTTTCTTTATCATCTCCTCCAGCGATATGACATCTTCCGCTGGTGACGTCATCAGCCCATGTCTATTCTCAACATTGTTCAATGTTAACTCGTCTAGTAAACGACAGTTATAATCGAGTATCGGTGGTGTGTATTTTGGCTCGAATGTTGGCTGTATCCTGTGAATCGCTTGTAAAACTACTTCGCGTTGATCGTACAGGAACTTTGTCTTGTCTAGTAAGTCGTTGAGGGTTATATTCTGAAAAATTAAAAATAGAAAAAAAATTGTAGACTCACGCCCTTCTAGTGAGCGGTTACCTGTGCCTATAAACATTCATAAAACTAGAGGCGTCACTTGTGCGTTGCTATCCCTGCCCCGCATAAATAAACAACACTACGCTAATCCTACATCTTAGGTAAGCAACAGTTCACTTCTCCAACTCGAGCAGGAATCTTCTGAGCCCTGCCTGTATCAAAGCGGTGGTGATGGAGATATTTTAAAAATAACTGGCTCACTATTCTTGTAAACTTGTTCCATTGACTGGTATGACTATGAATCATGGCAACATTGTAAAGTTCTTATAAACATAGCCTGGTTTTTGGTAACTACTAGAAATCGTTTTTTTTGTGTATTATTTGTAAATTTGTTTCTATTTTCAAATTTACATACTAACCTTATGTAGCATTTCTTGTTCATAGTGAGAAAGTAAATCTTTCTTGTCTTCAGGATTACCTTTTTCTATGCACTCAAACACTGCTGCATATGTCTGTGCATTCATTTGTATTTTATCCTGCGACATATATGATAATACTTTTTGTGTATCTTTCAGTGATCCCTGAAAATGATGCATGTATTGAAGATGTTTTTATTATGAAGATCTATGACCTTGAAAGCCGCATTATCAGCACTTTTTGGTGATAATTCGTAAACAATAAAATAAATCATGACATGCTTGGTCCGGAACGCCTCCCCACCTCCATTGAGGGGGTAACCTTTTTTAATAATGTTTGTTTATTCGTATTTTATATGCTGCCGTACTGTTCATCCAATCTTCATGAAATTTTGTATACACCCAGTGGCGTAACAATAGGGTGGCAGAGCGGGCAAAATGCCACGTGCCCCCTGGCTCGAGGGGGCCCCGGGCACCAAAGGTCCTGAACACAGGAGGCACCAATTACAAAAATAATTAATGAATTGGCCACGGGCCTCAGATGATATAGTTACGCCACAGCATACACCTTGCCATGGATACAACAAACAAAGGAATCTAAAAGAAAATTATTATATATTTACTTACTACGAGCAAAGCGGCGGGTAAATGTCATGGAACTACTTACCATTCTAGCGTAGCCATGTAATAGTGTGTTATAAACTTTGACATCATTAATTTTAGGATGATTCACTGCTCTCGAACCCCGTTGTCTATAATACTGCAATACTTGGTGAGCCTGTAATAGATTACTCCGAATTTAAATAATTATTTGTCCCTATAAAAGTATTTCATCATAATTCTACATACGAATGGACTGCGAACTATTTCTGATAGATTAGAAGGAAGTATTTGACACTTGGCAATGATTATATTTGGATATTTTATAAATTGCTCGTTTATAAACCGTCCTACTGTTGGGCACATTGACGTATTGGGTTGGCAAGTAGTCAGTTGCGCGATTGGCAATCAAACTCAAACTGCCTGCGTGAGACGCTAATGCTTAAACCATTTGGCCCAGTAAGTAATTCTATTCTATAATCTAACCTGCGTGGACTACCTTAAGAAAAGAATTGAAGAAAGTATGACTGAAAATGTTAATGCTAAGGTGAACAATATTGCAAAAAGGACAAGAGTCGTGTTCTTTTCCATATACTACTCTGGCAAGCACACATCCTGCTTTTGAGGTAACCGTAACTAGTGCCTACAAACACTTGCAATAGCGTGGTGTCAATTGCATTACTATGGTGTTGACGACTTTACCCTCTTTCCGAGGAGCTGTGGCGTCTAGTTTGGCCTGTACTTAATAATAGGAAAACAACCCTGTATCTATACGTAAAAGGATCTTATGTAGGGAAGTTCAGTATAGGGTTGTACAGTTAGCAACAAAAATCGCTAAACATATTGATTCACAAAATAAAATGAAGAATATGATAGATCTATTTTAGTTGTAACAAACACAATGAGCAGCTTTAAAATGCTTATTTTTAGTTTCTCTCTTAATAAGTCTTTTAAAGGGAGATTTGAAAAAATAATGTCAATCTTATAGCTTATCTTGTAGTCAATGCTCTCCCTTATCAGACGCGGTCAGCGATGTTGATAACACTAAAGATAAACCGCGATTTAGCTCTTCGCGAAAAGTGAGACACTAAATTGGACTTTTAAAATGTGTTTCTTCTTATTACTCTGAATACCACACCTTTATGTATAAATGTAATGTTGAAAGTAAAGATACTAATAAATATTTAAAATTTCTTTCAATTCCCCACAACTTTTTTAAGTAATGACGACTGCCTTCGATTTAATAATTTGATGACTTTGAAATGGTGTTTTGACCAATTTAGTACATACAATAAATTACAGGAGTGTGAAACAGTATGTTTACAAATCGATAACAATCATTTCATGATTATGAAATGGGATTCTGATAAAAAATATTCCTAAACTAATATATACAAAATTAAGTAATTTTTTGTGGTGGGTCAAGTAATTGAAAATACTATTAAAAATATACCAATATTTTATTTTTATTTATTTATGGTATAAGGGGCAAACGATCTGACGGGTCACCTCATGGTAAATGACTACCACCGCCCATGGGCACCTGCAACTCAAGAGTCACAAGTGCGTTGCCGGACTGTAAAATGGGAGTAGGGGAAGAGGGAATAAGGGGCGAGGAGGGAGAGAGGAAGAGGGAAGGGTTAGGACCTCCGGTTACCTCACTCACTCGGCGATAAGCAATGAAAGCATTGCTTCATTGCCGGTTTACTGTGAGCCCGTGGTATCACTCCGATCGAGCCGGGCCCACATGGCGTGGCTCTCCCACGTGTTAAAACATTAAAATTTAAACTAAAAAAAATATTAAATACTAAGTATGACACCAACATCGTTTTGAGTTTACTGATAAGTAGCAAGTCAAATAGATGTGACCTACTTGACTATCTCGTCTCTCTCAGGTGTTAATTGACACGATCATCGAAACATGTGTATGTAACACATGAAGTCTACATTCATTTACAGTTACCTATGTCTAAAATGTTTGTACAATGAGAAATGGGTGTGTCTTAAATACTCTGGATTTGTATGTGTTAAACCAGGGCACAGTCTATCTACATGCCAAATTTCATCCACATCTATCAAGCCAATTCAGCATGAAGGACTTACAAATATAATAAGTCAAACACATATTTACACACAAATTTTTACATTTATAATTTTTGGGGACTGATTTTATATATTTTATAAAAAAGACTAACCTCTTGCATCATATCTAATGAGCAGAGTAGCTGCAAATGTGCAGCTAGGACCCGATGCAAGGATTCTTGTTTACCTTGCCGCTCTAATTCTTTCATGTCTTGTTTCATGTTCAATTCTTGCTTCGCTCGTCGCTTTTGGCGTTTTACCTTGTTTTTCTGTCTTATTGCTTGTTTCCTGTATTTTAAGTTATAATTAATTAATACAAAAAAAAATATTGTTAATTGTGATAGGCGCAAGAGATTAAAGTCATATAAAAACTATGACATTCAGTGGTTAGCTCATCCATGGATGTGATAATGGGGCTATCTGAAAAACCTGAGCATTGATATCTACCCAAATAGTAAAATTCAAGTTATAACTATGCAAGCATAAGACTAGGCTCCTGAAAATAATATATACTAGCAGCGCCTCACGGTTTCCCATGGAAATATCGGGATAAAAAGTAGCCTACGTGTTAATCCAGGTCTCCAGCTATCTACATACTAAGTTGCGTCGCAATCAGTTCAGTAGTTTTTGCGTGAAAGAGTAACAAACTTCCATACATTCATACATCCTCACAAACATTGACGTTTATAATATTAGTAGGACAACTTACACTTCTTTAATCTTTAATGCCTTTGCAGGGATAGGGTCAATATGATCTAAATCTAGTTCCTCCCTGGTGTCAGCTATTTCACTGTGGAGTGTTGGATCACCATAGATGTCTTCTATTGCTGGATGTACAAGACCTTGAGATCTGAAATGTGATTACTACCATTACTTTTTTACGCTTAATTGTTTGTTGAGGTTTGTCAATGTCTTAGAGAATTAATAAAGTAGTGTTCACGATGTATGTTAGCTCAATAACCATAGCGAAACTACAAACTATTCAATGTAATTGTACTATACTCAAAAAAATAACTACACCTATTCTCGACAGATGGTGTTGTTCCTCTTTCTGAATCGCGTTATGGTTGGGTTACCACCATAACGTGATGCGATACCCACTCTACCTGTATAAGGCCGGTGTGATAATTTGTGTGTGAGATTGAGGTTAATTGAAATACATTACCATAGTTCAAAACTAGGTAGCTCCACCTGAGGAGATCACCTAGTTTTAGTTCCAAAGCAAAGCAAACTAAATTGAGTAGTGAGAAAAATCAATGATTGCTAGCATTATTAACATATTTTGTATTTTAGTTTTTAATTTAATGCTTATTTATTGTAGAGAATTCACCAATAATATGCTTCTTAATAATGCTGTTATACTTGTTGAATCTCTTAAAAAGCTACAGGTATAAACAGCAGTGGCTCATACCTCTACAATCAAATAATGTTTAAAAGTCAATTTCTATTAAAGAAAAAATAAATAAAAAATTTTAATAAAATTTTAGGTAAGTACTTACTGTATATTTGTAATATGACTCATTAGTTCTTGATCATAGCTATCTAATTGGTTATCTATAAACAGCTCCCTAAAAACTGCATGAGGACCCTTTACCAAAGGGGTGAATTGATTCTCTTCATTTAAAGAATCACTTTTGTTTGATGGTCCTTCATTTAAGTTAAACTCCTGAGTCAATCCTTCAGTGATTGCATACCTCAAGTCTTGCAATCTCTGATCATAAATGGTCGCTTTTCTAAAATTGTAATAGCTTTCTTTTACCATGTCTATGTATTGTTTTGTCTTGAATTTGTTTTCAGTATTAGATAATTTATGACTAGTATATATTAATGCACATTTATCATCTTCTAAAACGATGTCTACCCCTTTAGGGCTCTCCGCAATTGTAGAATACTTATTTGCACATGTTGTTTTCTTTAAGATTTTATCTCTAACAGATTGTAGTAGTTCTGGATCTACTTCAGCTACCTTTGAAGTTTTTGCAGTCTTTGTAGTTAATTGATGCAGTTGGCCAAGGGAAACTGGACTTGTAGCCAACTTTGACAGATGTACAGCACGTAGTTTGCTTATTGAGACCTTAGTTTCCGTCATAGCTTGGGCACCAACTAAAAAAAAAATTAGTTTAAATTTTCTTCTATTATATATTTATATCACTGATCAAAAACACAAAATATACATAAATTTGGTGTAGAGCTGCATATTCATTAATTTTTTTAATTTACAATGATTTTTAATACCCAACGCAAAAAGAGGGGTATTATAAATTTGACATCGATGTCTGTGTGTGTCTGTCTGTGGCATCATAACTCTCAACAAATGATGTAAGGCATTTTTTTTAAGGGTTGTTCCTTAAACTATAAGTATTTTTTGGCGTAGGGGGTTTTTTAATTTTTTATTTAATCTTGTTCTAAACTCTTTACATATTAATATTTACTGTTAATTTTTTTAGTAGTAGTGTACTAGACGTAGTGACTAGATGTAAAAATAATAATTGATAAAAAAACAAATTTAACTGATAAGTACAGTACAATTTGACACAAAAAGATTTTATATGGAAACCAATCTAAGGCCCTCAGCTACAACCTGAGTAAGGTTGTCATCATTCTGTAATTTTCGAAAATCTTCCACTTGTAATGTTATTTGTACCATGACTTTTGGTATCACATCTACAATACTAGGCTAACTTCATCCATATAGAATTAGTATTTTCCATCTCTTCAATTAACTTGGTATTACTCCAGAGTAAATGAGATGTTTTTTATTTTGTTACATTTTATTATGTTACATTATATTAAGATCTGGTAGCCCAGTAGACAAGTGCACTTAAGGGGCTAGTTATTCCATTATTTTTTTGGAACAAATTTTTATAAAACACATTCTCTATTTAAAATGGGTATTTTGTCACAAAGTCTGGCTAATGTATCATGAATCAGAGAGTTTTAGAGTTGGTAGTACCAAACATATCTTCAAAAAATTTTGTATATCTATATAAGTAAAAATGAATGGCTCAATGTGTTGCTAAGCACAAAACTCAACAACAGCTGGACCGATTGGGCAATTTTTTTTTCAAATAGAAGTCCGAGGAATGTTCTTATAATGAGAAAAATCAAGGTTTTTTGTTGGGCACCAACAGTCCAATAGCTTTTGATGGAATGACGTTAATTGGGTAAGCTAGTAATCAATAAATAAATCCTTGCTAAACTAAGCAATTTAATCTATAGGGATATGATAGCAAGACGTTACTCAGAAATTAAATTGTAGGTTAAAACAGTACTTCTATTTTTGTTTACAAAACATACCTTCAAGTAATTCTCCATATTTTTTATAATTTTTATGTTTCTTTTTCCTTGCTGAATTTAGTAAGTTAGCCGTTTTCGTAGATTGGTGTCTTACTGTGTAGAAGTTTTCTAAAATAAAATAAATAAAATGTTATGCAACTAGGTAACCTAGGTTGGTAACATACATGTAATTAAATTTAATTTCTATTTACATATAATTAAATACACGAAAGGGTACTAGTAACTTGATATTAAAATATTACCTGCACCAAGTCGGTCTAGCAAAATATTGCGACAAAATGTACATTTTATTTCTGTAAATGAAGTATTTCTGACTATTTTGTTCGAAGTCAAAGAAATCCCATGATATGAACTTTGATAGAAATTCCTGGCAGATGCAAGTCGATGCATTCTTACCAATTTAATTCAAAATTACAATATATTTCTATAAAACATGCCGAAGTGTGTAAAACCACGTGAAAATTCATATAATCTCGCAGAATCAAAATAAAGTTAAAGAGATGTACCGAATTCTTTACCTCTTTCTTTAGTTTATTAGTCGAGTCAACCCATAAACTAAAATATATAATACTGAAAAGTCAAACGATGTAAATTTTGGTTAGAGTAGTGGGTAGGTTATTATGCCATTAATTACGAAACTTACATACATATTCATTTTATCAACCATTGTATTTTATCCGTAAATTTAGCAAACTAGAAGTTAATTATTTTATCCATAACCTTAGAATGCTGTATATAATTTATTATTTACCAAGTTTATGATTTTATCATTATATAAGTATATATATTTGAAGTTTCTACAGGGTTATATTGCCTACTTATTAAAGAAATTTACTTTTTCTTAGTGTAGGAACTATGTGTTTCTAATACGTGTAATAATGCGATTGTAATTTGTAATTATACCGTTGTATTCCCAGAAAATATACTCCCAAGGAGTTAGTCAAGTAAGTTAGTCGAAAATACCTAGATAATACCCAAATAATACCAGTATGTTGTAATAAACACAATCGAGTTCATAGTAACTCATAGCTACTCCTCGCTATAATTAGGGAATTAGGTAAATCGTGAACATATCTCCATTACCTAAACTTAGTTTAATACAGTTTTTAAAGATATACTTAAACGTTATTAATTTATAATAATGATGATCATTCCATCGTTCGAGTAGAAAATGCGACTTTGAGCTCTCTATCTATCGACTTCAGTTAGGTACCAAATAAAAACGGTAATTTCTTGTTGTTAAACAAAAAAAACACACAAACATTCAGTTGAGCATAGGGCTGCCATCCGTCTGGGTTTCCCCGGATTTGTCCTAGTTTAGAGGGGTCCGGGGAGCGTCCGGGCAGGGTTTTCAAAAGCGTCCCGGTAAAACCCGGACACTCTGTGCCAGGGGCAACTTATATTTATTAGGTGAACAAGCTGTTTAATTTAATAAAAAAATGGAATCGACATTTTTTTTAAGGTGTTTGGATTTTCTAAAGTTTTTGTCCGGCGTCGGCAATTTAAGTGATGGCAGGCTTAGTTGAGTACAAGATAGTTTTATTTTTTAAATCTTTATTTATGGAGCAAAACCACAATTATGACTATGTCGCTCCATCATAGCTATTTTTTATTTTAAACCAATCTTAAATATTCATAATACAAAGTTTAGATATCCTTAGCTGTATCTGTCAAAGGACTGGCCAGGATGCTGTTACTGGTTACATCTTCCAATGTCCATCAACTTATCTCTAAAAGGCCCTACGCACCTTCGTGCCTGACGTACGTCCCGCCAAGGTCACGCACGATGCACGATGCAAAACGATCGTGCGTAGTCTTGACGTACGTCAGAATTATATACATTTACATTTTATACTGCTTGCTGGACTTGCACGACGCGTTTTGTACATACCACAGACTTTACGTTCTAGTATTAGTTTACGAAGGTGCGTAGGGCCTTTTAAGTATACATTTATAATTCTGACGTACGTCAAGACTATTCACGATCGTTTTGCATCGTGCATCGTGCGTGTCCTTGGCGGGACGTACGTCAGGCACGAAGGTGCGTAGGGCCTTTTAGGCAAGTCAAAGGTACCCTATTGACGTCATTAACGTTGCGATTTTTGTACTGTGAGCACTGGAGTTTTCGAGGTAAGGTGCTCTCAGTGCTGTCACATGGCTGTCACACTGCCACTTTTATTACGCGATTTGACAATTGATTTGAATTGACAACTGACAGTATACAGGACTTCGTTCCGCTTTAAACAGTAACCAGGCAGTGTGGCTAACTATAAAGTACCGGCTTCACAGTATACTGAATTGACGTCATGCCTCGTGCTCTCAGTGCGTATCGGAACACACACTCAGTTGTCATTGTCAATGTCAAACTATCAATCAGCCAACTTGTCATTCTTGTCAATTTGTTCATGTAGATGAACTGTATGTGTTTTGTTGAACTGGATTTTGTTAATTAATTTGTAAATAAATAACATACCTATTAATTTTTCACTGTAAATCAGTAACCAATTTTTATTATATTATTGATTTTAATATGGGTGATAAATCTTTCGTGTGTAAGTTATTAGAGCGTTGTAAATACTTTAGATTGTTGTTTTTTAAGAACTAATTCGATTTTATTGTTTAGGGACCTCTGAGCTTAATAAAAAATTGTTCCAACTTAGATTTGAAAATGATTTGCTGTTTAAAGCTAAAAAACAGCCCTGGGGGTGAGTACCAAACTATTATATTTAAATTCTGTTAATGTGGAGTTCATCAACTCAGACTGATATTATTATGTATACGTAAGTGTTAAAAGCCTGGGCAAAAAGAACATTAGGTTGAAATGAATTCCTAGCATTTTACAAGTAATAAAAATGTATCATTTTGTCTTGTTTTAAATAGTGAATTTCACAAACTTCTACTGGAGAGTGGATTCCCCCGAGAGATGACTGTTGATCATGTTAGAAAAAAGTGGTCATATAATTATGATGTAAGTAGATAAGCTTTAGAATAGTGATAACCTAATACCTGGGATGATTTTATGCTTTTCACCAAAAAATAATAATTTGTTGTTTATTTCCAGATGTACAAAATTGCTAAGAAAACAAATAATAAAAGTTGGAAATATTTTAAACTGTTTGACAAACATTTTGGAAAAAGTAAAATTCTTGACAAATATGAGTCATGTAAGTATTTATGCAGAGTGTATGTTTCCTATAAGAATCTGATAAAAGTATGATTAAATATCAAACTGTTTTATCAATATTTCTATTAACATAAGCAACTACATTCCTTATTTAATTGTATTCACCAGAAATATGTTTAAGCACACTCATACTTCACATTTCACTTTTCATTGTTAGATACTGCTACAGTTTGGCAAAAACTGTTTAAGAGCTTTTTCTAACTGCATGTTTATATCTAACTAGCTGTGCCCACGACTTCGTCTGCGTGGAATAGTGTATTTATATTGATACAACAGCCTAAAAAATAAGTTTCCAGCTTCTAGCTCTAAATATGACGATACTTCCATACAACTTTTCATCCCCACCTTTCAACCCCTTACACCCCTTTTTTCGCATTAAAAAGTAGCCTATATCCTTTCTCAGGCTCTAGACTATCTGTGTACCAAATTTCATTTTAATCGGTCCAGTAGTTTTGATGTGAAAGGGCGACAGACAGACAGACAGAGTTACTTTCGCATTTATAATATTAGTAAGGGTTTTAGAAAAAGTTTTTCTCAGAACACCAAAATTGTAAAAGATCTGTAATATATATTATTAGATTTTAAGAAGTCAGAATCTTTGAAGCTTGCCAATATTTTTTTATTTTGGTAATCAATTATCCACAAGGTAGACATATGAGCCTGATTTGGGTATGTATTAAGCTTAGCTGGAGGAGTTAACAAAAATACTAGTAATGTGTGACCCACATTACTAGTACAGTACAGTATAGTATAGTATAATATCAGTATAGTATAGAACTGACCATCAACTTGCTATCGGCGGCCAAAGCCACTGATAAGGGCTGCATAGTAACTTTTATTGGAAAAGTAGAGTCAGAAGTATGTTGGGTGTAAAACCTACACATATTGTTACGATTTATTTCCAAAATAGACACAATTTATTTCAGTAATTCTCATTTGTACTTCGCATTTATAATTCCACTTGTTTACTCGTATTATTCGTTGTTACTCGCAATGCAATTGCCCTTTTATACCCGAAGGTTATTTCATAGTTCGTAAAATTTCCCGAAAACTCGACACCACCTTGGAATTTTTTAATATGTGGGACATTCTATAAATAGGGTACTAATGTCAAAAGATGGCGTGCGTCTCAAGGTAATCGTAACCCTCCATGACTTCCTCTACTCGACAATAGATTGCGCTCGTAGGTTAGACTTCCGTAACAATATAAATGAAGAAAATATGGTGCATATTTTCCTAAAGTTAAAGATGTTTAAGGCAGTCAATTTATATTTTCTTTATTTCATCTCATTAACCTTCATTTAGTTATTGTATAAAGGTACTAACGAAAAATGTATGATAGGTAGTAACACTGAACTCAGAATATGTATTTAGAAAGAAACATCAACTTTATTACACACATGACGATAATCATACTTTACACACATACAAAACTCTACGCTATTCGTCAACGGTCGTCCTAAACTCCATTTATAATTTTACTAGCGACCCGCCCCGGCTTCGCACGGGCGCAATGTAGATATTAATATGGAGCAGTCTATGCTACAGGATATTTTTATATACACTATTTACAGCTGTATTTTGACGAGACTGTACAAACATGTTTTCTTTAGAGGATACTCTCGAAAGCGCGACATATAACTGGCCATGTGAGAAACACTCAACTCTCAAATCTAAGCCTGCAACGTGGAATGTTTGACCCTGTAACTTTTTAATGGTCATTGCAAAGGAACGGTAAATCCGATGGTATTAGAAGAATCCGGGGAATTAAAACATTTTCTCCAGTACCACATCCGGCAAGTGTTGTTGCACTCTATTATGAAAGTTTTAAGGGACTTTATCTTAATCACGTACCATTACATAATTTAGGCGGATTAAGGTTCCTTAATAAAATAACAGGACAACCTACTTTCAACACCAGTTTATGTGGATAGTCCAGACGGGTTCAAAGAATTAAGATATTCTGTGGGAAAATGAACAGATTCTTCAAAATCGAGTACAGTGTTGACTGAGTAGTATATTTTCGTTAGTGCATCAATTTTTGAAATAATCAAGTTATTCACCTTATCTACCTGTTCGTTAGTAGGTGACAGAATCGCTCTTTCTTTGAACCAAGATATAGTCTTACAACTTATGTTAATTGATAACATAAGTTGTAAGACTATATCTTGGTTCAAAGATATCGGGATAGATACTGTTGACTAACTCTTGAATGTTATTTATTAAAACACAAAGGTGATTGTCTAGGTTAATCCTTCCATTATTTTGTGTTAGATCTCCATTGCCAACTTTGAGATGAGAGATCTCTGAAAAAAGCATATTCTCACGTGAAGACAACGAAACTGTCATGTTTGTTTTAAGTTCCAGTTTATTGACGTGTGGCCAAAGGCAAGATCTTTTTAATGAAGCATTTATTTCATCAGCACGTGTATCTCTAGTCACAACTGGTAGAAATTGACGTACATAAGTCATAGCCTGACAACAAAATTGCAATTGTGAATTTTGCTGCGCAAATCGCGCATTGTTCTCTCCAATGCTTCCACGGAAGTCTTGTTCGACATGGTGGCTTCGTCCAAAACTATTAGTGAGCAATCACGCATCAATTTTCCCGTACTGCTTTATTTAAAAATGCTACAGACACTGTTAGTATCATCAGTAGCAATCTTTAGCAGGAGTTTACGTTGCGTGTGCGGTTCGGCCTCCTAAAACTGTAGCTGCAATGTAAATTTTACCAGTAGATCTGACTTTGGCTTAAAGCAAATGAAGCATCAAGGAAAAATAACTTCCCTTCATTCTTATCAATAATTCATGGCAGAATTTACTTTATTTTCCCATAAATTAGTCTGTGCGGGCGATTCTCTGGTTCTCTGAACTCTACGTCTATCTCGTTCCTGGCTAAAGGGAGCTTCACGCTCTTCTGACGATTCTCTATCTTTAACTAAACGCACTATTCCTTGTGCTACGACCTATGTTTGAAGTACCTACATCTTCCAGACATGACTGAAATATGTCTTACTCTCTGTACAGAAAAAAATAAACGATCATTAATAACAAAAGATACTCAGTTCTTTTTGATCTCAAATAACCTTAGAATTATGATAATTAAAAAAAAATTATTTAGTGAAAAATTATCTTAGTACTACAAACTTACTTACTATTAAAAAAAAATGATAATCAACAAAAGAAACTCACAAACCTTATGTAACGTTACAGGTATAGGTAATAATTTATTTCTTTGAAATCAACCTTGCCTAAGTAGCTAAATAGATAAATTAACCTAAATAGATTAATAGATAAAAAAGGTAAAGTAAAAATCTTTTTAACAATAAATGAAATCCTCGAAAAACTAAAAAGCAAAAAATAAATAAATCTTTTAAGTCTTAAGTAAAGTAAATAAGCTCATTATTTACATAAACTATCAAATTTTGAGTCGACGCATAACAACAAACTGATTAATTATCTAAATTTCATATGTACCTACCTTTTTTTTTTTTTTTTTTCATGTGGAAACCCCCACGGGTCATCACCTCACCATGGCTATTGGTGAGGTGGTATGTCGGAATCGAACCGACTAAAACCACACGGTGTTCCGTAACAAGTGAGTCTATCGCAAGGGACTCGGGTATACCCTAGGAAGGAAGTCCCCGAGAACCCTAGCAGACTTTGGCCGCCCTCAAATAGAAGGCAGCCACACCATTGGTAGCGAAGGGCCTTGCCCTCCTTCCATATGTATCTACCTAGAAATGGACATGGCTCTATGTATATAATTAATCATTTTCTTATTTGGCGCCGACTCAAAATAAGTTTATATAAAATTTGATAGTTCAAGTAAATAAGCTCAATACTTAAGACTTAAAAGGTTTATTTACTTTTTGCTTTTTAGTTCTTTTCGTAGGTTGAATTTTTTGTTAAAAAGATTTTCATAATATGATTTTTTTTTCATCATTAGCTCAGCTACATGATTGATGATGATTCTAAACGAAAAAACCTCATAAAGTAATGAAAAGAAAACAGATACACTATTCGTTCCTACAACTTTCGAAGGTTTCTCTCAATTTTATCGGGATCCCATCATCAGATCCTGAATTCCTTGACATGGGACCACCCTTGAGATATACCCTATGTAACAAAAAAGAATAATCAAAATCGGTTCGGCCCGCCAGCCGCTCTGCCCCTGCTTTTTAAATCTAAAATGAATATCTTAGAAGATATCAATCTTCTAAGATATTAATTTTAATGATATGCTGTAAAGGGCAATTTTGATCTACATGAAATGCACAACGTATCTAATGTATTTAATTGGATAAGGAATAATACTGTATTTTTTAAAATGGTTTGGTAACCCATATTTTTTTTTGTAATATGTAAAAGATAAAAATGGTTACTGTGGGTTATCCTTAGGAGATAAACATATACCATCGCGGACTTTTTTATCGATCTTTTTAAGATATACAATTCCGTAGTACATTAATTTGACCTATCTCGTAAGGTTTAGCCAGCGTTTGCAATGTAAGCGCACAAAATTCACTTGTCATCCTTTTACCACATTTTAAGCAAATTAAGATATTATTATTATTCTCTTTATTAACATCTATAAAACATATATATTACATTTTTAAATATATTATTATAAAAAAAAATATATTTAAAAATATAAAAATAGTGTTTATTATTATTATTCTCTTCATTTATTTCATAAACATATAAATTACATTTTTAAATATACTTACAATAAAAAAAAACAAAATATATTTAAAAATATAAAAAATAGTGTCCCACCGGTATCGGGTACAGGGACCAAGTTACCGGTGGTTAGGGTTCCAGAGACAGAAACCTCCTCACTATGCGTGCCGTATCGAGGAAGACTGCCTTCTGCATCAGGCTCTTAATCCAGCTGCCTAACGTAAGCCTCTGAAGGTGTTGGTCGAGGCTCTTAGCAATTAACCCATGGGCCGAAATGAATATCGACACAATGATTGCTGAATCCACATTCCACACGTCGACAATCTCGTGGGATAGGTCCAAATATTTTATTTGTTTATCTTTTTCGGCTTTTAAGAGATTGTCGTCGTGGAGAATGGTGATGTCAATAATCATTGCTCGGCGCTCTAATCGGTCTATCACCACTATATCAGGCTTATTGGCAACAATAGTCTTGTCAGTGATGATAGATCGATCCCAGTACAATGTTGCACGACCATTTTCGAGAACTGGGTCGGGCACATCCCTGTAGTATGGTAACTCGACAGTTACAAGGTTTTAAGAGCAAGTTGCTGATGGACTATCCTGGCCACTTGGTTATGTCTATGCAAGTACTCGCCGTTGGCAAGACGAGAACAACCAGAAATTATATACCTGAGGGTTTCTCCGGGACGATGACACGCCCGACAAATGTCAATTGTGCCGTCCTTCAGGACATATCTCCGATAGTTATTCGTCATAACAACTTCGTCCGTAATTGCACAGACAAAACCTTCAGTTTTTCCGAAGAGGTCACCGAACCGTAGCCAAGATACTGATGCCAATAAATCTACATCGGGCCCATTTAAGGCCCTATAAAAACGTCCATGCAACTGCTTGTTCTTCCATATCTCCTTGCGATCTGTAATACCAAGAACTGCTGGTTTGCGCCTAGAGCAAGCGGAGTGAGTCCGTTGTCAACTGCCACCACATCCCGATACACATCCAGGTCAACGGAGAAGAAGTAATCTCTAAGGTTGCATACCTCGCGGTTATGGAGGGTCTTGGCATTTAAAAATCCACGACCCCCACATTTCCGCAGGATATACAATCTCATGACCGATGTGGATGGTGCATTCGGTACGCGGTAAGCAGTGTACGAACTCTTCTATCCAGGGCATCTAGTTCAGTTTGAGCCCATCTAAGTATGCCAAAGGAGTAGGTTAGAACTGGTATGACCCAATCACTATAGGCCCGCACCTTGTTACCACCTGACAAAAGACTCTTGAAAACTTTTTTCAGGCGGCCAAAGAAGCGCTCCTGTAATGATTGCTTCATAGACAATTCATTTACCCCTAACGACTGTGACATCACCTAGATACTTGTAAGTTTCGTTGGCGGAAAGACATCTAAGGTGTGTGGAATCTGAGAGTTCCATTCCTTCAGATTCCACAATCCTGCTTCTTTTTACATGCATGATTGCACATTTATCCACACCAAATTCCATCTTGATACATTTACTAAAGGTTTCAGTTACCTCTAGTAATTTTATCAATTGGAAATTGTTGCAGGCAAACAGTTTGAAATTATCCATGAAAAGGAGGTGGGATATAACCTGACCTTCTTTCCGCAAACGATAGCCTAGTCTTGAACTCTCCAGCAAAGTGCTGAGAGGATTCAAAGCTAAGCAGAACCACAAGGGACTCAAACTGTCACCCTGAAATATACCCCGCCTGATCTTTATATACTCGCCGTAACCCTGGGACCGCCGACGTCCTGGATAGTAAAGAACCGTCCTCCATTGCCGCATACATGCCTTCAAGAAAGTGCATAGAGTTGTATCTACCTTATACAACTCCATCACTCTCAAGAGCCACGTATGCGGTACGGAGTCATAGACTTTTTTTGTAATCTATCCAACATGTCGCCAAATCCTTTCGGTTACGACGAACTTGTTAGTTAATGGTCGTGTCAAGTATTGCTCTTTAGTGCCACGGGCCCCACTTTTACATCCATTCTGAGAGTAAGACATAATAGATGTTAGTTATATGAGATGTTATCTTCACTCTCAGAATAGACGTAAGTAATTTATAAAGTGTAGGTAAACACGTTATAGGTCTATAGTTTTTTTGGGATCCGTGGTACTACCAGACTTATAGAGCAGGTGAGTTACGCCTGTGATCATAAAAGTCGGAAGCGAACCTGATTCTAAGCATGATTGAAATTGAGATGCCAAACGTACATGTGAGCTACGGAGCCACTTTAACCAAAAGTTATGCAGTCCGTCCGGTCCCGCTGCTTTCCAGTTCGGCAGCGAACGAACTGCACAAGCTATATCAATGTTAGATGTTGATATTGGCATCATCATCGACATCTCGCATCCAATCACCTTCTGTGTGAGTGACAAGCACTGCCCAGATGTTACGCCAAAATGTATTTGTGATTTCAGCTTCTGGGAAATGTGTGTCACTCACTAAATCAGGCTGCTCCCACCTTCTATAAACCCACCTCTCATCCCTTTGGAATGAACGATTCTGAGTATATCGGTCTACTCTTTTTTTGTACCTCCGGATACGGTTTGCCCATGCATAAACTTTTTGTTTCAGAAAGTCAATGCATTCTGTGACTCGTGCTGTATAATGAGAGGAACTGATACCAGTTCCCGAAAAAGCCCGATTCACAAAACGCATTACTCTCGGGCGTGTGTTACCCGATCTGAAACAGATAAGCTTGCCAATGAGTGCTCTCGCCTCAGCGATACGACGCTCAATCCTGCATTGCCACGCTGGGACAACAAGCTTTGACCGAGTAGCGGTGTCATTTTCTAAGAATTTAACACCAGCTACTCGACATGCTGCAACAGCACAATACAGAATCGAGTGTGTATCACTGAGATCTTTACTTTCTTCTAAATAAACAGTTAACATAGAGTCAAGGGCACACACTAGCGCTTTGTTTCGTTTATGCATTGGCAAACGCGGTAAACGTGGTCTACTTTCAAAACTCATAGTCCGATATTCCCGAATAGAACCTTCCAAAGTATGCCTTATTTGATCATTGTACTGGGTACTTACAGATGTAGCACCATTGTCTTCTCCTCCATCAGCTGAGTAAGGTTGTGTTAGTCCGGAGTGCAAATGTGTCACTGTTTGTAAAGGAGGAGAAGTAACAATACTATTCTGCAAGTCCAAGCGTAGCCTCTCAAGTACGGAATTATCCAACAGATGACATCATTGGATTGCCCGCACTTGATCCGGCAGTCTTTGCGCCGAAACTTTAACAGCTTGTTCAAGTTCCTGAAACAGAGACAGCATACGATCACGATACGCAGTGAGGTTAGTTCCTCCCTCTGTAGCCACAAAATATGCTCGCATGACATTCTCATTTATTGACATTGACCATTTCATGCGACGCACATTACCACCGGTAGCGGGGGCCCTATTCGAAGTCGGTGGGCCTCGGGTCCAAAGCAGGTCGGTGGCCGGCCTTTCTCCTGCCGACGTACAGGTGTTGGCGACGTCGGCGGAGAGAAAAACTCGTCACTTGAAGTTGAGCTCGACGCCTCAGCAGCGGCTGGAATTCTTGAAGTAATTTTCGGGGGGCGCGAGGCGGAGCTGAGTGACGAGTCCGGGCATGATAAGTATGCAATCTTCGCTCTGGATCTAGTAATCATTTATTTAGCAATCGTCAAAATATCCACATATTTTCTATTAGACATGACGTTAGAAACGTCATGCTGTATATTTATGGTTGTTTTTACAGGTTTTTTACATTAAAACGTCCTTTTATTGCAAATATTTCTTATGGTATGCATTTTTACTTATATTATTTGAAGTTTATATTTATATATTAGTCTTGGAAATAATAAAAATTATAAATATTAGAAATTGGAAAAAAAATCAACGACTGCTATGTAGTGTTGCCAGGTTATTATTATTATTATTAAAAAATATATGTTTGTTACGACATCACATTACAAATCTTTAAATTTCTCGACTTTTCTCTACAATAATATGCATGTTTACTACATATAAACCTTCCTCTTGAATCACTCTATCCATTGGTGAAAAATCCGTTCAGCAGTTTTTCAGACAGACAGACAGACAGATGCGGCGGGGGACTTTGTTTTAAAATATGTAGTGATACTAAATACACCCTCACGCTTTTTGAACTTACCGACGAAATGATGTGCTTACTTTGGACACACTGCAGCCCTGACTTTCTTTTACCACGTAGGTAATCGCGTAGGTATCGCGCAACTCGGCAAAATTATTATTTTTTCACCCACCTAAGTCCCGCCATATATATACGCGAGTGCCCCGCCCACATCGCACTTCTTAATAATTCTCAATTCTGTGAGCACTAATAAGTTGGTACTTAATACTATACCTTTTCTTCCAGGGAATGACGAATGGCGTTTCAAGTTAATCATTTGTATATCAGAAGCAAAAGAAAATAACTTTGATATATTGACTATGTGGAGGTAATTACTTTTAATTTTTTAAACGTCTTTTTCAACATTGTCTTTAAAATAAAACACTAGAAAATTGGTTATTTGTGTCACTTTACAGTAAACCGAAGAATTACGAAGAACTTGCAAAAAGCAGTACATAATTATTGTAGTTACATAGAATTATACAAAATTATATTTGTACTATACACTTCAAACCTGTGCAATGAAGTTATGAGAGTACGAACATCAAGAGCATTGATTATGCTATTATAATTCAAGAGTCTGTGGTATCCAAATTACACTCACTGGATTAACAATATTTTTCTTACACGTTTCGTCGGCTTTAGTCGTTAACCTGCTAAGTCCATTTTTGGGCTATGTTTTCTTTTTCTATCAGTCAAATTAATCTAATTTTTTATCCAGTTTTTTGTTCGTCCTGTAAACTATGCAAATAGCTAGTTAGCAGGTTAACGACTAAAGCCAACGATTTTGTGCTGTAACACTATTTATACATTGCAGGACTGTTGAAAGAGCTATGAGATCTCAGGAACTGCCGAATGACTGCTGTATACAAGACATACAAGGCTTATGGCATCACATTAGGATGACCTTCAATGTAAGCTTTTAGATGTAGAAAACAGTTTTCGAATCTTCGTTATGCTAAACCTTCTGTTACAGTCAAACGGTAACGTTAAGACTCGCATATTATGTTCGTGTTTAAGCTATAATTTGAAAAAAAAAAAGTTGTTTTATTCTATCGAGTGGTAAACAACCACACCTAGGAGTCCTAGGCCCACCTTACATCAGCGATGTCTCTTGCCATGTCAGCTCTGAATCCAAGGCCATCGTTGTATGCCAGTGAATCTAATACATCGTTAAGGTTTAAAACTACAAGCTAGTTGATATATTATAAATCATAAATCTTTATTGCAAAAATGTGGTGAATGCACATTTACCATTTCTATTTATGGCATACAATATTTGAATAATAACCTAATTAACTTATTATAAAATGCAAGGACATTACAAACAATACAATACAATACAATTTACCTATTCTTTAAATATTCTTCGACAGAGTAAAGAAAATTGTCACATGGCCAACGAAATACTTACTTTTTTAAATTTGAGTATGGGCAACTCCTACTTCTAATAAATAAGTGTTTAAAATAGTAAAAGAACTGCATAGAGTAATTACGATGTTGAGCAATATTACGATGAGTTTACTACAATTTTACTATTATATACTTTGACGAAATAACGGTTGCCTACTTGAGCCGCTATGGCCGCTCGATAAGGTCCAAATCATAACATCTTCGGAACATAATGCTCGGTCGCGTTTGTTCCTGTGAGTAATTAATCTTACAAAACAGTTTACAAACAAGACAACCTCAAACATCCATACATCCATACAAATAAATAACATTGGTTAGTTGAAGTGGCAGAGGTTTTTTTTAAGTTCATACAGTTATTTGCACGATACCTATGAGTAAAAATTAGTTTTTTCAATTTTTGTCTGTCTATCTGTCTGTCTGTTTGTTTTGGCTAATCTCCGGAACGGGTGGACCGATTTCCACGGGACTTTCACAGGCAGATAGCTGGTGTTATAAGGAGTAACTTTGGCTACTTTTATTTTGGAAAAAGAATTAAGGATCCGCGCAAAATATATATATATATATATATATATAAGTTGGGAACTGCTAGTTACAAAATAACAAGAAAGCCCTTAAGGAATATTATGTCCAGTGGTTTACTAATATATTTTTATTTGTTAAATTTTTGATGTAGAGGAAACATCGCCAAAAAATAAGGAAAGGTTCCGAGGAAAGTGACTGGCCGCTGTACGACGCGATGATGTGTTATCTCAACAAGTTCGATCCGGAATACTTGACCAGATTGGAAACGGAGCCATCTAATGTATTTGCGAGCTGCTTTAGAGATAACCCCCGGTATTTGAAGAACAAGAATAGCAAGAACGAAATTGAAAAGGAATTTATTTGTAAGTTGCGTTGATAGTCCTAAAGGATATGTTCGCGTAAGACATGTACCAACACCACTTTCGTTTGGAGCAGTGTCCGTATCGTGGCGCTCTATTTGTAGCGTAGTTATTAAGATAACCTTAATAACTAAGTTTTGGAGATTTCTCGGCCAAACACGCATAGTGGTAGCATAATATTTTGTTTTGGGTTCGAAAGTTACCTGGTACACTATCGATGTCAACCTTCTAACTCTCCTAACAGAAGCGTATACTTTGATGGACGGGTTAACAAAAGTAACAGTACACCTAAACAGAATAAAAAATTTAGCCTTCACGGGATGCTTGCAGATGATTGATGTAAAACATTGACACCGGTTTAATTAAATAACAATGATAATAAAGTATGACGAGAACCTTCTTCGAAACCGAGGCAGTGTTTTATGCATGATAATAATAATAAAATTGTCTGAATCTGACATTATAAGTAGGTACTAATTGTCATCATTAAGGGACGTATGAATGAGGTTTCATAAAACAAGTAGGTAACAACTGAAATTTTAAAATTTATCTAATTTAGCATTTGACTTTTCGATAATATGTAGGTATGCATAGCAATTGGTGACCATGCTTAACATCTTTGAGATATCTCTATTACAGCTTGACTAGGAAAATAAAAAACCTTCTCATGTTGCGGAAAACAAATGGAACTAATTTCTTTTAAGGGCAAGAGTAACTTTAAAATGTCATCATTGTTGATTGCTCTCAATGTGTATCTATTTGGTCTATTTTTGAGGTTATGATAATTTTTTGTTCAAATGCCAAAAAACTATTCACTGTCGTGCGGGAAAATCCACTATTATAGTATTCATTCATTAGGTTATGTCCTACCAAAAAGGAGAGGTGTTTCTGTCTGTGGCATCATTTGCGTTTGCTTATTCACATGGGTACTTATGTCAATACTTATGTTGCAATAAAAAAGGCAATTCAGGCGCCCCTAGGCCAGGTTTTTTATTTTCCTGGTCAGGCTATAATTGTGTAATGTAGCGCAATCACATAGATCGTAATCACATATATTTAAAATGCATTTTAACCAATTGGTGAACCAATATCACGAGAAATATGATCTCTTTTGAACTATTTAATTTAAAGCACTCAGACAAATTAGGACACCTAATAGAAATGACACAATTAACTAAACGATCTTACGTCTCTGTTCGTGTTATAGGATCTGACATTATTTATTATTTCAGGGTCAAAAGACATTACAGAAACATTCATACAAATCAGACTGCAGCATGACTTGTTGTTCAAACAGAAAAAATGGGCTTGGAAGTAAGTTCGCTTAACCCCTACTACGTAAGCACTTTACTGGCAGTTAATAAATAGAAGAACCTGTGTTAACTCCTTCATTCGTCTCCTTAGAATTTTTTCGAATATAATATTATCAAAGACATAATTGAAATTAATAACATTGTTTTAAGTTTATTACATTTTGTATATATTTCGCTTCCGCCGTCCGTCGTATAATGATGAAGTCACGCTTCCAAAAATCCTTAACATTTTTAGTCAGTAAAAGTCCCTAAATATTTGCACCAAGTAACTCCTGGAATGGCTAATTTCTACAAACATTGAACTTCGTATTACTATACATATTGCTGTGTCCGGGAGGTGGCACGTACCTGGCGCCTCCACCACGTATCGTGTCCGGGGGGTAGCATGTACCGGACGCTATAGGGTCGTAAGCTAGAGGAGAAGAATTGAAAGGTTATGCAAGCACGACTGGTACTATAATGTGTTACAATGGTAATATACAATAACAATTTATCATTCACTTTAAACCAAATTAATATTTCTAAGACTTCGGTGACAGCCAGCCTTCGTGCGATGTACACCGACGACTCAAGAAATATTAATTTATATATACGTCTGCGTGGACGTTTAGACGCGCTACACCCGGATGTCGCGGCTCTCGTGCGTGAAAAACAGGATCGACAGATAGAAACCACCGGTGGCCAACATAGGAAATTTGAAGTGGGGGACCAAGTTCTTGCCCGAGACTATTCGCGGGGGGGGGGGGGGGGAAACAGGTGGTTGGTGGTTCTTATAAAGTGGAAATACCGAATAGGCTAGTGTGGCGTAGGCATCAAGACCAAATTATATCCCCACGGGATAAAAATCGTTATTCCTTGTCACGTACACCAATTGAGAGTTACGATGACGGTCAGAGCGGCGTCGGTGTCGGAAATGAATCGGCTGCCGAGGTTGTCGACGGTTCCGCGGACGATCAACAGCCAGTAACTCCTAATGAGTCGGACAGCTATAGGGAGACGGTGGACTCCTTAACTCGGAATGGTCAAACTGATAAACCCGACTCGCACGATCCCTCGCCACCGCCCACAACCTCTGCACGTGCCATTCGTGCAAATGGCAGAGCTAACAATAAAGATAGAAATAAATAACTAAGTTCGAATGTATCAAATAGCAGATTATGTGATAAGGTTTTTTAGATGTTAGTTATGCACCTTGGTTATAGTGTTTTAGATTTGGTGGTGGGGTATGTACTATAGGCAAAGCAATTATTAGTTTAATGTGGGTACGTATAAATAAATTAGTTAGCTTCCAACCCGCCTTTTATTAGACATTTCAAATTCCATCCTACTAACTTCAATATTGTTTTTTAGTGAACTATCAAAAATAATGATTGAAGAGTACAGTTTTCCAAAAACGTTGTCGCCGAGAGAGCTGGGCAGGAAATGGGCCGCCACATTTGCAGTAAGTACCAAATAACTTCCTAATTTACTTCCAGTCTGACATTAATCTCAGATTTTTTGTACATTTTATGTGTATTAATAGTAAAAATAAGGAATCTCCCCAATCACAGTCAAACATAGAAAACAATAGCCTCGATTATTTTTTCAGGTGTCATATTATTATTCCTATATTAATATAACATCTTTCTATTTTAAAGAGTAATTAGCTATAATATAATATATATATATTTGTTTTTTTTAGGAATATCAGAAAGCTAAAGCAACAAATAACACGTCTTGGGTGTACCACCACTTGTTCGAAGTATACTTGGGCGAATCAACTTTAAGTTTAAATCCACTTGCCGGGTGTAAGTATCACATATATATTTTCTTAAATCTTGAAATAACTTACCTAACACATACACAAATCTTAATGTAATGTAATTATTTTTATAAAGCTATGACCGACTTCAATGCATCTAAATTATGCCACTAAAAACTTTGATTAGGTGTATTTCCCACCCTTATCGTTTTAAGGCGCCAGTTTTAATAGAATGACTACTATATCTAAGTTAAATTTTTCATCTCCCATAAATAATAATTGTATGGTCGTAACTGTGCAGGGCAAGAAGAATGGGTGTTTAATTTAATTAACTCAAGAACAGATTTAGAACAGCTATTTAAAACTGTTAAGGACCAGAATCGTGGATGGCGGTATGTAGCATTGATGATATTTTTTATGAACCATCAAATATAACTTAATAATATTTTTTTTCTTTGAATACAGGGAAGTTGAGAAGAGGCTAAGAAGTATAGGGTTGCCATTGGACCACAGTTTGTTAGACTTGAAAGAAATCTGGACACATTTGTTGAAAACTTTTAGGGTAAGTAACTAATCAGGCTGTTACTTCCCACTTGGCTCTATTACTCACTAGCAACCCACCCCAGCTTCGCACACCCGTGCGAGCAGAGACATCTTCAACAATCATCAACATATTTCAATTAATTTACATAAAATCTTAACAGGTTATACACCTAAACCTTCCTCAGGAATCACTCTGTCTATTAGTGAAAACCGCATGAAAATCCGTTTAGTAGTTTTTCAATTTATCGTGATCAAACAGAGACAGACAGACGCGGCGGGGGACTTTGTTTTATAATATGTAGTGATAATATGCTCGATTAAGTGACAATTCACGGTCGCAATATCTCTTTCGCAAATTTTCCCAATGCCACTATGATACAAGATCATCATTTTTGCTAATTGTCACTTCAACAAAAGTAAGTTTTTGCAAATTGTCACATTAGTATTGAGTGACATACTCCATATTAATGTGAAAATTTGCAAAAACTTACTTTTAATATATAATATGTAGTAGCATGTCACTTCTGTAATATTGATGCTTGATTTCAAGACTGGAAGGGTCCATAGGCTAGGCAACGGCTTACCATCAGGCGGGCAGTATGCTTGTTTGCCACCGACGTGGTATAAAAAAAAACGAAAAGCATAGCAAAATGTCAAGGGAGCAAAATGACACTTGCAAGTTTTCACGTTAGAAAAATGTGTGTATACCAAGAGGTCGCGCGATAGAGTGTAAACTTACGTCATGTTATTAATAAACATGCAACACACAACACTTGCAACATTGATTTGTTGAGAGGTACACATTATCATTTAAACTAATATTCTGATATTTTGTAAGCAATAACACTAGATCCCTGGTGGTCGAACTTCGACCACAAGTCATTAAGTTTTGAATGTTTTGTTTTATATCAATCACCACTATAACTTGAACTGTCATTGTATAGATGTTATGGACCAAGTGATTAAACATTGCACCATTTATAATGCCCGGCCAATATGAATAATGACATGTCAAATCGGACTGTATGATGAATAGTTATATGTACAAAGTTCTTTATTTATCACATTGTCTGATCATTATGAATATTGCTACAAAGCTGTTGGACAAGTTAATAGTTATGCCAATTAAGGTAGATTAACGTAGGTACATTAGGCAGGGTGCTAGGAATGTGAACTTACATGGAAGTACCATGGTCATTAGCAAACACGTGCTGCTACAGAATGCAGTTGTTTTCTATTTAGTTTATCAATAGAATTAAAAGCTAACAAAGGCGGACGGATCATATTGTTTATATCTCGAACTAATACAAAACTGCGGTAAAGTGTGTTATAGTTAGTAGTTTAAAAAACTTGATATGTATTTGAATAAAAATTATGAAAGTGTGTTAGAATGGAGATAGAAGTATAGAATACAGTTGATGTGTAAAGGTGGTGTATGTCTGTCAGATGTAGTTATTGTAATACGTGCAACCCAAAATGCCATCAAAGTGATAGCGACGTGCGGTGGTATGTCGGAATCGAACCAACTAAAAAAACCGGACTAGTGCAAGTCTGACTCGCACACCGAAGGTTCTGTAACCAAACAAATTTGGATGCAGATAGTACGTCCATCTCGTGAATCAATACTCGAAGATTTTTACCCGTCTTTTTCGGAAGGCAAACTTAACTTTGCGGTTCCATAAATACTCTCCCATAAATCGATGTACGACAAAGTCAACTTTCCAACCGCAAAATATAAGTTTTTTAATCATAAAATCAATTCAATTTTTTTTTATGTGAAATAACAATGAATTAATGACTTTCGGATTTTTTCCTTTACTTGTGCTGCCAGACCTTGCTTCTTACCAAATTTCATGATTCTAGGTCAATGGGAAGTACCCTATAGGTTTTAATTTGAAATGGTCAAATTGGTTAAAATCTAAGGCTTAATGACCGTATCTTTTGACTTAATAGCGTGATTTCTTGTCAAGGGCCACTACGTGTTTGATTCTTTATTGATTTATGAAAATAAAAGTTATGAAAGCTTATTATAATAATATTATAAGGACAGAAAAGCCTATTTTAAACATTGTAATGTAGCTATTTTCTAAAGTATGATCAAATCTACATGTGACAATGTGTATTTTCAAAATACACAAACGAAATGTGTGCAAGACGCGTCACATTTAATTTTTTTAAAGATCATATTTCACAATTAAAATAGGATAAAAAAGTAAACACAAAGTAAATGTATAGGTAGGTATATTTCTCTAGCAATAAAGACTAAAACAAAAATATTTAGGCTATTTTGGAGTCACGTGCATATTCCCTATTGAATAAAACAATACGTGGGGTGTGGGCAGATTACTCATACAGTCCGGTCAATTTGCTTATTTCAATCGCTATTATTAAATTGACTTCTCATACTGCGCATTTTTAAAACAGTCTGGATATAATGAATAATGCTATATTAATCACTTGGTCCATAACATAGACATTCCATAATGTGACAGATCAGCATTTATACTGGGCCCACACGTGTGACATGTATTGATTAAAGATTGTAGTTTTCTGCACTTCATATTAACGACCTTCAAACCTTCAAGAAAAGAGCGTACTCACATTTCAAAGGTCGACAGCGCACTTGTGACTCTTGATTTGTAGGTGTCCATGGGCCACGGTAGTCACTTACCATCAGGTGACTTGTTTGCTCGTTTGCCCCCTATAATAAAAAAAATATAAATATTAACTAAGTATTCCAAATATAACCTTTCTCCGTGCGCGATGTTTGTTAAACCAGTACTAAGAATTCCCTATTTATCTTTATAATGATATATAATAATGTTTACATTTTAACTAAAAAATATAATGATTAACAACAGATTACTACCGTTATTCCAAGCTGACAGATTTTCCTAGGAATATATACCATTTGACCTCTGCTACCCAGATAAGAAAATACATACATACATAATTATAATCCTACTAAAATTATAAACGTGAAAGTTTGTGAGGATGTATGGATGTTTGTTGCTCTTTCACGCAAAAACTACTGAACCGATTGCAATGAAACTTGGTATCTAGATAGCTGGACACCTGGATTTACGGAAGGGTGTTTTTTTTTACATTTTGTCTAGTGACTCAAGAACCTTAAGTTGCTTAGGTACTGTTTGCGTTTCGTCCAACTTTGGCGTTTTCATAAAAAAAAAATATTTTTTGTAAGAAAAGTAATATAGTCAGAATTTGTACAAGAATTTCCATTCGCAATTGAGATTTTAGGATTGGACTTTTAGTAACAAGTTTCTAGACATGTATGCAGTTCTACTAGAGAGGATAGCGGGCAGGTCTAGCCACGATTGTTGTGCCGGTTTTGTGTTATCTAAACCACTGATTAAAGCAAGCCATAGATCGAATACACCTTTTTTTTTTTAATGTGTGGAAACCCCCACGGGTCATCACCTCACCGGGGCCAAGCGGCGAGGTGGTATGTCGGACTCGAACCGACTAAAACCACATAGTGTTCCGTCACCGGGTCTTATAGCCGGGGCCTCAGGTGTACCCTAGAAAGGAAATCCCTGTGAACCCCGGCAGACTTGGCCGCCTGTTAAACCAGGCGACCCCACTATGAGGTGCAGATAGTTCTATCCCCTCTAGTTTAGAGAGGTGTGCGCGGAACACGTCGCGCCACCGTCTCGGGCCTGCTTCTGCTAGGGTGACAGATAGCCCCTTCTGTCGCCCTCAGGCAAGCGCTCATGGAGGCCGGAGATCGTTTTGCACTCTCCGGCGCCTGGTGCGTCTTCTGCGGGACGGAAGAGTACTTGTTCTCTCCCGTTCCCTCTCCGCCGCTTCTTTGGCATCCATCACTACCTCGCAGAATGAAGCGTCGGAATCCCACGCACTCTCGCTCTGGACCATGGATATAATCATGGTCTCCAGCGAGAGGCTACCCACACCAAAGATCGAATACACCTAATAAGCGTTTACAGATTACTTGTATTTTCCATACATTTTTTGACAACGCTCCTGGTGACAACAGTTGCAAGTTAAAATAATCTATAGAGAAAGTCGGCAAAGCTCGTCATATATCTAAAAGCGGATGGCAATTCCGTATAATGTAGTGTACTATGTACTGTGTTAACGATAACCGACGACGTTAAACGTGGGAGAGCCATACTTCGGCACGTATGGGCCGGCTCGACTCCGCTCGATACCACGGCCTCACAGAAAACCGGCAGTGAAGTAATGCTTGCATTGCATTTCGCCGCGTGAGTAAGGTTACCGGAGGCCCTAACCCTTACCTCTCCCTTATTCCCGTCATTCCCCTCTTCCCCCCCCTCCCCCTCTTTCGCCCCTCCCCTCTTCCCACTCTTCCCTCTCCCCCTTTTCCCACTCTTCCCCCCCTCCCCTACTTCTCCTACTCTACTCCCACCTTAAAGGGAGGCAACGCACTTGTGCCTCTCAAGTTACAGGTGCCCATGGGCGGCGGTAGTCATTTACCATCAGGTGACCCGTCTGCTCGTTTGCTCCCTAAACCATAAAAAAAAACTACATGGGAGTCATAAAGTAGTTCGAGTTGACCTACTTGGTTTTAACGAAGTTGACAAATTGAAGGCTTCAGCTAGCTAGAGCGTTTTTTATATGTATTATCCAGCCAAAATAGTTGATGAATCGATAGTGGAAAACAATTAAGTAAATAAAAAAAAGTTGTTTAACTAAACTGTAAGAAATTAGTGGACAATACAAAAACTACACAAATGTCACCCACCAATTTCGATTATCTGTTAACATTAAGCGAACCCAAGTTAATCAAACTTAATCACGATCTAAAATTTCAAAAGAAGTATTTCCACATCTTTTTAATACAAAAAAAAGGTGTACGAGTTTATGTGATTTTCGTAATTCCACATCATGACGCTCACACGATCCAACCGTCACGCACGAACGCCCTCCTGAGAATGCTGCACCTTTGTGATTAAAAACAGACAGCCGACGAATATACATAATATGTCATGTACAATTCATAATGTTTCATTAAATAACAAATTAGATGAGCCTGGCCGTGCCTACACTCATGTATATTGTTTTGAGTTTCTTGTAGACATTTTTAAGAGACCTTACACTCATTCTCTTTGTTTTTTTGAACTTGTGAACAATGTGTATTCTACAATACTGTGTTACTCTATGTTCTTTGTCATGATTTGTTTTTAATATGTTTATATAGATAAATATTGATACATTTAATCCTTACACGTCACTTGGTAACCTTCTTTCGGAAATAAAACGGCAGGTATATAGTCTGGTGAAAATAAACATTCAAGGTTACAATAATTCGCATAGAACTGAAAATTGGTACGGATGTTGGGAACACCATTATTTATTAAATGAAATGTGAAAAGTCCCAATCGATTTCGCATCTGCCAACAAAAGTTATTCAAGGTCAAAATCCGGAAATATAGTTTTTTTTTTTGCATTTTTCAGCCAAACTAAGAGTTTTATCATAAAATACCTAGGTCAGGCAAAAATCGTCGTATCATGCAATTCTCTATAAAAGTGTCTTTAATATTATCATTCAAGAGTGTGACAGGACTTACGATAGGTAAACTCCTTTCAAGGGTTTAAAGAGTGCCATTTCGGGTAACAGTCACTAGAAAAGCCCCGCGCACTTAATAACAGAAAAAGAGTGAATTACATAATTATATAAATTTTACCTAATATCTTTGTTATTTTCAGTGGAAACAGAAATTTGCGAAGAAAGGTATACTAAACGAGCAGTGGCCTTATTTTGAAGCATTGAGTCGGTACGCTGAAGTGCGAGACAAACATTCAATAAAAGAGCAAAAGGAAGAAGATTCTCACGATCACTTTGATGATGCTACACATGATGACGATTTAGAAGATGACATCAAACTAATGGATTTGAGGAAAAGGCTGCAGTTCGAATTGGAACCGAAATTTGAGTTCCAAAGCGGTGAGCAATGTCGCTCTTGCTCGAGTTTAGAGGCGTGTGTGGATATATTTGAACAAAGAGATGATGACGGATTGGATCTGGCCAAAAAGTTAAAAATTATAGCAGGCGTTGAGGTAAGCCTTTTTTGATGAATGACACTAAGGTGTTCACATTTTTCTTTTTGATTCCATAATTTCTCTTTTTAGGTTGATAGGTTCGATAAGTTACCCACACAAATATGTTTGAATTGTCATGAACAGTTACAAAACGCATACAAATTTAGACGGAAATGTCAAAATGTTGATAAACAGTTTCGTTGTACTAGTAGTGATATAAAAATCGAAGTTACTTCAAAACACGAAGATGACACCCACGACGATACTAAGGACGAACAAGATATTAACATATCAGACGACATGCCAGACGTATCTTTTGAACCAGATTCTAGTGAGGTAGCTCAAAAAAATGAACTCAAACCCAAGAATAACAAAAGTAGTATGGTTAAGAGACAGAAGTCTAAAAAAATTAAATACGACTACTGGAAAATTTGTGAAGTATGTGGCAAGTACACTAGAAATCTAATGAATCATTTAGACACACATACTACTGAAAAAGCTTATTCCTGCAACGTATGCGATAAAAAATTTAAGTTCAAAAGTGGTTTGGTTATACATAAAGCGATTCACGACCCTACGCCGAAAAAAACCTGCGGAGTTTGTGGGAAAACTTTTCATATTTTAGCTCAATATAGGAGACATTTTGTTTATCATGCAAATGAGAGGAAGTATGAATGTGAAACTTGCGGCAAACGGTTCAATACGCTAGATATATTAAGAGTACATAATAGAACGCACACGGATGAAAGACCATTCACTTGTCAGGAATGTGGTAAAACTTTCAGGACGGCCGGCTGCGTAAGTAGACATAAGAGAATTGTGCACAGAAACATAAGGAAAAATCAATAAACATTTAAAGTGACCTTGTTCTTTTATTTACGATTCTTGACCTTATATTATCGCTTTAGTAAGCATTACTTCATGTATTTTCTTTATTTCTCACTTATTGGTTATCGGCAAGTTCTAAAATTCCTTTCATAACTGTTGGTCGTAACGTCTTATCTACGTTAATTATTTGTTGCAACAGCTAAATTAGGGTAAATAAATATCAAATAAATTTACAAAGATAACGCCGGCGCTAAACACATTGCCGTGTTTACCTGACCGAAATTAAAAGAGCATTGTCCTAGGACATTAACTTTTTGCAATCGTCTCATCCCGAGGTGAATTAACTTTAAAGAAAAACGAGGCTTTGTACAAAAATATATTTATAAAGCTCCAATATTTATGGGTATTAACAAATGCCGCGATGCTTGACCGATAGTGTCCAAAAATAGAGCCTCTCATCCCCTGGAATGTTGATCGAAATATACGTCAATAAGTGATTATATGAGGCACATGCGTTTACCGGTGCCGCCTGCAGCGGGTGTGAGCGCCGCCGGCGCAGCTCTACAAAGTTCACCGTCAGTTCGTAGCGGGCAGCGCGCGCGGACACAGAGCCGACCGACTACTCTCGTACACATTTATACTCATCTTCGCTCACGTCTCGGTGCAACACTAAAACGAACAAAGGGTGCTTCCTAGTTTTATTTACAGTTGAAAGGGCGACATGGCGATATATAGTCCGGTGAGCTTTTTACTTTTTTATTAGTCGATTTAAGGCGTCACTTATCCCTAGATCGATTTATAATACTTGCGCGAACACTTACGATCATGACCATTTTAAATGGCACGTTACTATAAATGTCATAGGTCTACGATAAACTAGATCATTAGTAACATTCGTTGCTCCATAATATATATTATGGAGATATTATATATACCTAATATAGTATTTACAGACAAAATGCGGAAAGATGGCCTTTGAAGGCAATCATTTATATACAACTTATTGTGTATAGTAACAACAGCTGATAAAATATTCATTCACTTAAATTAGGCATTGCTTCGTATCTTTGTATAATAAAAATTTAGAGTTAAAAGTACAAACAAAAAGATATAATTTTATCAGGTTAGTCGGTTAGTCGGTAATGAATATGTACCTAAATGAAATGAACATCGGTAACAGAAAAAAAAACAAATAACTTATTGGTAAATTAATGAAATTTTAACCAAACGTCTTGGCATATTTATCCAGTAGCGATTGCCCATCAACGCGAAAGTTTATTGCCCCAAGGCATTGCATTAACGAGAGCTTTTCGCACCTTCGTTTTAAAGGCATGTGCGCACGCGCACGTCTCGTATATTACCGGCTATTTGCTTGTTTTGCGAGGACGGTAATTGAACTAAATAACTATAATGTACTTGACTCTTATTAGTCTTGATACTTAAGAAGTTCGTGAACGGGTGCCGCTAGTTGGGGCTGGTCATCTCTGGACTGATATTACTTAAACTACAGTGGTGATTTCCGGTACTGTTTCAACATTATGTTACATTGTTATCACATATATTTTTACACTTGAAAATAAAAAAAAACATGTTGAAGAATAATATCCTTGAAGTTCCTTGCCTGTTCTCCACAGGATCCACGTATTATAACAGGCAACTAAACTCACGACTGACTTATTCCTACATCTGACAGCCCAAAAATACCTCTAATTGGTTTAATTGAAACAAATAGATTCGATTTTGATTTGGTTTGATTGAAGAAGTAAGTCTTGTGTAGTTTACATTATAAAAACTGTTCTCATTTCCTCTACAAACACTTACTTAAAACAACACTGAAAGGCATCGCTTTTAGTGTTGTTTTACTTTTATCTAAGCATTTCATTTGTATACTTATTGTTTATGTTTAATTGGATCAAAACAGAGATCAATGCTGCTGAGCTTAACTTTGAGTAATTTCGTAATAGCCACATACCTAAATAATACTTCAGGTGAGAAATACCTTTCCTAATTTTCTATGACTGACAAGTCACGGTAAACCAAAGCGGTTCAAGGTGTTCATGTGGTGTTCCTTTAATAGTTACGTTACTGAATAATTACGTCTCTTCGACAGGTTCGCTATATCTACAATCATCCGACTTCTTCCGAGTTACACTAGTGCTCTAACTGCTCTAAGTTCTCGTGTTGATAAATATTACTAATATACTAATTTTCCTCTGAAAATCTATTGGATCAACAACAGAACTTGCGTCAGTCAACGCAAGTTCTATGACTGCAGCACCGATAAACTGTTAGACATGAATTCCACTTATTATGCTAGCTACATAACAAAACGGTTCACACACCTAAATCTCACCTACAACTCAGTAGGTAGTTATACCAGTGACTCATGCACGTGTACTTATAACATATACATTCGGGAACAAAGAAAATGAAACAGTTTGCACTAATTAGATACAAAACCCGTTGGGATTGCAGAAAATTTGTCCAGCATCGCACTGACAAACAATTATAACGGAAATGTTTGTTTGACAAATATAATGAGTAAAACGCGAAGTAAACCTTTGTCCGTCTAATGACTTGCCTGGATTCCGGCCAAGGCTTTAAGTTTAAACTCCTTTCGCTTCGTCTCTAACGTGTACTTTTAAATAGGATTACGTATTAGGTAGCGAGGAGAAAAGACAATTATGAAACGTTAAATTGTTAAAAAGAAAATGACGCCCCACTTGTCCAGACTGCGGGAATCGACATTCTTAATCAGCGCATTTTTTTAGTATTTATCCAAAAATAAAAATGCGTGGTAATCCAAAATTTAAGTATTTTAATTAGTTAGTTCCTTGACTGGGCTAAACTGAGTATTCATTTAAATTCGGTACCTACCTACCGAACAAGAAAAATAAAAGATTTGTCAATAGGTCCAATCGTTTAGAAAACCACAGGTTGTTCTTTATGATCTATGGCTGTGCCCACTCAGTATTTTATTACATTAGCACAAAAAAATGCAAACCGGCTAGGGAACCTTTATAACGTAACTTGAGATCTCTGTGCATCCAGGTATGAAAATTGCCACCGCTCCCTATCACTACCGCTGCCGAAATACATATCTGATCAGCGGCTGTGTCTGACCATTTAGGTGCCAAAAAGAACTGACTGGCCTGTTGGTCCAGTGGTAACCCTGACTGCTAAGCCAGAGGCCGTGGCTTCGATTCCTACCCAGGACAAATGATTGTGATGAGCATGATCATTTGTTCTGTGTCTGGGTGTGTATGCATGTGTTTAGAAATATATAACTATGTTTATCAGCTGTCTGATTATTACCATAGTACAGGCTCTGCCTAGTTTGGGATCAGAGATGTGTGAGGTGTGTGAAGTGAAGTTATTATTTATTTATTTTGAAATTAGTAATCATTCCTGTCCGTCGTTGTAGTTTGCCAATCAAATACTTGAGGATTACCTTTAAACATCCATATCTTGAAAAAAAATCTTTGAAAATTATGTCGATTGTTTTTCAGGTTAATTGTTAGTAGGAGGTCAAATGGCAGTCGCACTGTGGAATAACACATTAGTATTCAATTATTCTTATATTAACTTTTACTTCACAATTTATTGTTATTCTCAGTGTAGAGTAACTTGACGGCCTAGACATACCTACCGAATATTACCCGTAGATATGCTCAGCTAAACAAAGTTCTATTAGTAACTCATAGTCATTCGTGAACAATGTTTTTTTGCGACTGTGAGTATAGAAATAAACCGTCGGAATTGTAGGGTCTTCTAAGTACATATTTGTAATTGCAATACAAGTTTCGATGGGTGTCTAAACTTTCACTAGTAGCGTCCAATTGCCCCACATACTAGTGCATTTAAATGATGAAAAATGAGTGTTTTATTGGCCTGTTACAACATCCCGCGGTTGCATCGTGATTGAAGATCTGAGACCGAAATAATTTGAACCTTCGTAATAAACTGACACCGTACAATTTAAAACCTTGTAAACTTAATCGTAAGCTCGTAACAGCTGTCTATAATATTTATGGTCACAACAGGTTCATATTGAGTCCACGCATTGTTTATACTTATTCGTTGAATTTGCAATAGACAGATACTGAATATTTATGGAATCTTTACTGTGTCAAGTTAATGCTAAACAATATTTATTTACTCTACAGATAACATTAAATGAACGTGTTGACTGTTGTGATTTTATCTCTTGCTGAGGTCATTTCGGGTTTAACTTGCATTTACCTACATACATTTTGTTTTAACCGACGAGAAAAAAGGAGGTTCTCAATTCGACCGTACATATATATATATATATTTTTATGTATGTTCAGCCCTCACTCCGTCATTTATGAACCGATTTTGATGATTCTTTTTTGTTAGATAGGGTATACCTCAAGGGTGGTCCCATGTCAAGGCAGTCAGGATCTGATGATGGGATCTTGACAAAATTGAGAGAAACCCTCGAAAATTGTAGGCATGAATAGTGTTTCTGTTTACTTTTCATAACTTAATCAGGTATTTGCATTTAGGTATCAACACATCATGAAGCTGAAGTGATGATGGAAACCATACCTTTATTACCTTTATTGATAAACAATTAGAAGTTAGATATAAAAACTGTGGTTTTAGTCACAGAAACCACTTAATATGCTTTGAAGAAAAGACGTGTTTACAATTTTGGTAATGTTTTGGTTGAGGTTGAATTGGCCAATATCCTGGGAACCTCAAGATAGGATAATTACATCATCAGCTCAATGGCAAGAGAAATGATGAAGGAGTAGAAATTATGAGACGATAATAATGTAATTTAGCGAAACCACAAAAAATCATAAAATAAAACCTTTTTAACAAAAAATTAAACCGACGAAAAAGAACTAAAAAGCAAAAAATAAATAAATCTTTTAAGTCTTGAGTATTGAGCTCATGGGCCTTTTCCATTTCTACGTACATATAAAATTTAGATAATTATAATTAATCAGTTTGTTGTTTTGCCGCCAACTCAAAATTAGTTTATATAAAATTTGATAGTTTATGTAAATGAGCTCAATACCCAAGACTTAAAAGGTTTATTTATTTTTTGCTTTTTAGTTCTTTTTCGTCGATTTAATGTTTTGTTATAAAGGATTTATTAAATTTTGAATAGGATTTTCATTTTCAGTTATTTGTATTTCATCATTAGGTATTGGGCAGAAATGTTACGGTTTGTAAGTAAGAAACTGAGTACCTACACTATAAATATAACTTTTACTAGAAATCGATTCCTTTAAGAGTACTTAGCGCAATATTAGCGTTGTGGAATATAACGGCGCAAGAATTCATTTCCGCCCATTCTTCTCATTAAGCTATTTAAGTATATGCGTGGACGAAAGTTATAATTTATATAATAGTAAGTGTTCGTGATTGTTTAGAATTGAAGTCTACGTTTGTGATCTAGGGGACTACCTACCTGTTAACGCAACGAAGGTTTATAATTCTTACAGGTAAGTTACCTCTCATATCGCGTTTATTGTTTTAAACTGATTTTTGTACATTTAATTAGAGTTTACAGGACTGCGACTCGAACTAGGTTACTGGCAAGTCTGGTAACCTCCTGATCTGTGATCGTACAAACAGTGGCGGGTGCACCGATTGTCTATGAACTCTATCACCTAGGTTTAAAAAAAGTGAGTGCCTAAAGTTTTCTAAACACACCCATGACGAAAAAGTTTTAATTATGATGTGAGCACTAAGGACTCCTTTTCAAGGGTTCATCTGAGACCATGGTAATAAGAATCCGTGACGGAATTCCGTCGTGTGGTTTGAGTCGGTTCGAGTCTGACATACCATTTTACCGTTTAGCCCCGGATGAGGTGATGACCCGTGGTAAAATCCGTGGCAATAGTTTAAATTATAGACTTCGTGTAACTAGATTTTTGCTACAAAATATTATTCAACAAGGTACTTCGTTAATATTATGGTACCGCCAATTTTGGACTTTGACCAGAAGAACGCAGTTCCATAAATAGGATTAGGTACTCATACTGTGTATTTTTGTTTGTGATTAGTAGGCTCTCCAAGGTTATATCGCGAGTATCCCTCACCATGCAACCTTAGTGACCCAAGAGAAGAGAGTGACTCTGGTACGAGTGTTTACTGGTTCGCCAACGTAGTGAAAACCAAAATGCTTGGAGACCTACTTTGTGTTACTAAAACCATACAAATTGCATAAAATAATGAACACTCTGTATTTTATTACTAATTAATAATAACTGAGACATTTTTAAGTATTATATAAACAAATGAAGTTCTTATTACAATATCTTCGAATACTTACTCAAAACTATAACAAAATACATATAAACTTAATTTCTGTAGGTACTTAACTTTCCAATGTAACGAATCAATTTTTTTTTTTTTTATATTGTAGGGGGCAAACGAGCAGACGGGTCACCTAATGGTAAGTGACTACCGTCGCCCATGGACACCTGTAACTCAAGAGTCACAAGTTTAAGTCATTAATAAAGCAGGTATGTAGCTAAATAGATAATTTTTGATCTGCTATAGTTAGTAAAATTAAATGCTACTCCAAAGTGTACATCAGAAATATTATTTACGTAACAGGTTGAAATGGTAAGTTGCACTTGGATCTTCTTCTAGACCTACTTATCTGCACTATCCAGTCATCCGTTCTCTTTAATAATGTTTTTATTTTTCACAAAACAGTTAAACATCTAAACCTTTACATTATACACAAAAAAAATAGGCAGTCATGGGACTGCCGACAGAAGTGAAAACTTAACGAAACGAACGAACTTAACACGTCACATTAGCAGGTTGGTGACATTAATTAATAAGGAACTGACAGAACGCAATGTTTAGATTAGCGCCCTCTAGTGGATCTATATATGCATTATTAGCGTGACGGTCACGAGTCCAGTGCTTTTTCCCCATAGCAAACTTGCCTAAAGAAGTTTTCACTTCAAAAAAACATCATTCTAATGAGTGTAAATGCCTAAGCATTTCCTACTTGATTTGGAGCTTTGTTGAATCTCCATATCTCATTTGAATCGTTCATACGGAACTTACTAGCGCCATATGCATTCACTCAAGAGTCGAGAGTGTCGATAACGACCATAAAGTAATCTTTATCCTTGTTATAATGATGTACGACGAATAGATATAAACCATTAATTTCCATTTATGATTCATTAAACGTGTAATAGAAACTTTAATGTACGGCTGCTGGCTGTCATTTAATTATCCATACACTAGCTGCGCCCCGCGGTTTCACCCCCGTGAGTCCCGGTGCCGTGGGAATTTCGGGATAAAAAAGTAACCTATGTGTTAATCCAGGTCTCCAGTTATCTACATATCAAGTTTCATCGCAATCGGTTCAGTAGTTTTTGCGTGAAAGAGTAACATACATCCGTACATCCTCACAAAGTTTTACGTTTATAATAGTTGGATATAAACGACTACCTGTTGCCCGCGACAATTTTGGTGAAAAGTTTGGGATAAAAAGTAGGCTATTAGCACATAGCTTACTTCTATCCCGAACTTTTAATTTAATTTAATGCTAATCCAGACTGTTATCTATCTCTGTGCAAAATTTCATCCAGATCTGTTCAACCGTTTTTGCGTGAAAGTGTAACAAACATCCCTCCGTCCATCCTCATAAACTTTCGCCTTTAGTAGTAGTAAGATAAGATAAGATATACCTATGCAATAATTTGCATATCATATACACTGTAAGATGTTTGACATTAAACTTTTATCTACCATACGCGTTTCTTATATCAGTTCCAATAAAACTTTAGATTTACACCTGATTCCGCTGCAATTTTTCCTACTAAATCTAACAAAAAATTGAAACAGCAACGTTGCAGGGTCTTGGATTCCTATTGGGTTGCACAAAATGTAAAATCAAATTACAATTGCGGCTTTACACAATTTATTTTTATAAACATCAATCTGAAGTCAACTAAAAATAATATGCAATAGCATATTATTTTTACTAATCACAACACAAATATAATATACATCATCAGCCGCCTCCAGCACCACATTTCAAATGGTGCCAACTTGGTCTAAAACACATTATATTATATACCTATGTACAAGAGATAAATGTCATATAAGTAAAGTAAGTAGGTAAACAAAAGGTTTTATCTTAAAGAGTCGAATTCTGGTTTCTTGTGTGCATTAGACGCACACAAAAGAATAGTTACCTATTTTATGTATAACATGAAATAAAAATTCAATTTAATTAGGTTTGTGTAGCATACTGACTCACGTACCCGACGACAATTATGTTCTCTCTCTCTTTAGTATAATAACTCGCTTATTTTGTTCCTACGTTCCTAGTCATCAGGGTACGATGAATTGTTGGCTAGCTATTGAAGAATCTTGTACCACAGCGTGTGGTACAAGATTCTAAGTATCAATACCAAGTAGTCACATGTGGTCCACACGTAACTACTTAGTATTGAGCTCTTGAAAGTAGAAAGTGAATGACACACACATACATCAATGCCCACGAAGCTTACGGTGTCATATTAACACCTACAATTCTCACAGTGAACAATAAAATTGCAAATAGCCGCCGAACTTAGAATTTTAAACTGCAAATAAAGTCAACATTTTAAGTTGAATATGTTGCATATAATAAAAATGCAAATACATACAATCAATATTGATAAAAAGCCAATAAAAGGAATACCTGATCTAAGCCTTTGGCCACTTTATGTCCCTGTCGTAGTGGCCTCTCCAATCACAGGACGGACACTCGGATACGCGACCCCAGCCTCTTCGAGCTACTGCAATTTTAGTCCCGTTTCCCATTCGAGACTTGCGGTATCCCTTGCCAGAAAGAAACCAGTCAAAACTTTTTGCAACGTTACACATAAAATAACCCCAAATAAAATTGGGAAAAGGGCAGACAGATGATGATGACGTAATACCAATCTCAGCAACATTTTACTGTACTTGTACTTGTTCCTACCTACTATAGTACTTTTGGACAATAGGTATATCAGAGAATTAGGATCACTGATATATTGCAGGCGTTTACTTCAGTTGTTTGAATTAGTCCCTGCACTGAGGTATTACCTCCAACCGTATAATGGTTACGGATCTACTGGGCAACTTCATCTTATAGAAGACTTCAAGATTAATTCCAGAAAAGATATCGTCGCCAAACGCACAAGTGATACGACAAGAACTAAGTAATGAATTTATTAAGTAAAGCAAAATAGACAGATACACGCTGGTTAAACCTGAGACCGCACAAAGTTTGTTATAGTCACTTAAAATTACAGTAAACGTAAAGATATCCTAGATAAAGTGTATTTAAACCACGTAAACATGCTGCGTTGACAGCGCGCGCTAGATAACCGTGACAACGTGCTAAGGGTCGCATTATCGCGACCGCTTAAGTACTATCAATATTCATGTTTTGCCTGAGGAATCTAAATATATTGTAGGTTACAGAAGTAACCCTTTGAAACTCACACTGAAAGTTTTTAGAAAATAAAAAACGGAACGATATAGAAGCCTGTTAATATTTTTACTGCTTTTCGAAGTAGTCTCCGTTTCTTTCTAAACACCGTCACATGCGATAGCAGCATTGACTGAAGCAGTGAGCCCACTCTTCTTTAGGGATCTCTACCACGCCTTTTTATGATTGATTGATTGATTAAGGCGTAACAAACAAACAAACATCTCACAACGCAATTACGATATTATTAATTAGGAAAATATTGAATTGCGCGGCATTCATTGAAAAAAGAGGCGGCGGAAAAGGTACGGGAGAGGACGATTACTCTCCCGTCCTGCAGTGGAGGCGCCGGAGAGTGCAGAACGATCTCCGGCCTCCATGAGCGCTGGCGCGGGGGGTAACGTAAGTCGGTTCGATTCCGACATAGCACTTCACCGTTAGCTCCGTTGAGGTGAAGACGGGGTCTGCAACAAGAAAAAAAAAATGTTCAATTGCAATTGAATCAATTGTGTATTGGACATACACGATAGAATACGTTTATTAGGGTTCCGGACCTCAAAAGGTAAAACAAGGAACCCTTATAAGATCACTCTCTTGTCCGTCTGTCTGTCCGTGTGTCACCACCGATTTCTCAGGAACGGGTGGACCTAGCAAGTTGAAATTTATACCAGATACTGAGGTCTATAGTCCCTATTGGGTGTATAAAAATCGAAATGTACCTTAATTTTCAACATTTTTTATTTTTCGGAATTTTTCCTTTCCTTTTGCTGTAAGACCTTGCTTTTAACCAAAATTGACAATTCTAGGTCAACTGGAAGAACCCTATAGGTTTTGGGTCAAAAACCTATAGGGTACTTCCCATTTACCTAGAATCCTGAAATTTGATAAGAAGCAAGGTCTGACAGCACAGCACAGCACTGTGGCATTTTGCCCGCTCTACCGCCCTATTGTTATGCAACTGCATTACGGACATTTAAGAATAAGCGTAGTTCGTGTTCAATATATTTCCCGATCCCGAACCTGTGGGAATATCGGGATAAAAAGTAACCTATATGTTAATCCAGGTCTCCAACTATCTACATACCAAGTTTTATCACAATCGGTTCAGTAGTTTTGGCGTGAAAGAGTAACAAACATCCATGCATACATACGTCCATACATCCTCACAAACTTTCACGTTTATATTATTAGTAGGATAGAACGAACTCAGCGACCTATTTATGAACTGAGAAAGCTACCTGATTGAATGAACAAAATTAATTTTATTATTTATCGAATCATTCTTGAGTATTGTGTAGATACGAAATTCGTGTCGTATCACTTTGTCCCAGAGGATGATTGCGCAATATGGCTTTTTAGGTAACTGCCATACCTGGTAATCTGTCTCTTTGTGGTGGGAGTTTGGTTTTCTTCTCTCGTTAATGGCATTTCGTTGAGGTTTATTCATGGCTGTTGCCATTTTAGGATTTCAAAAATTGCTAATTTCCTTTTATTAATCAAAATCCCTATAAACCTGACCCTTTTATGTAACCAAGCATACCTAGATGATTTTATACAAAGTGATTCGAGTTGTCTAGTCATATCGCATGTGTTAAAACACCATACATACATTTTATAGTGGGCATATCGTGGCTCACGATGTCACGAGTTAGTTTGAGCATTCATTAATATTCAAGTTATTAAAGTTGGCTCTTGTCCCCAGAGACTATGGTGGGTCGCCATTGCGCTACTGTTGTGGGCACCACACACACACTGCAGAGAATTCACGTAAGTACAACCGTTGCGTAATTACCGGTGGCTATGTTTAAATACATTCGGTATGAAAGCCCACAGAAACTAGATTTCTGATGGAATTGGAGCTGTTGAATAAAGCCGCGACAGCTTCCATTAAGGAGGGAGAGCAAGTAGAGAACGTGCGATTGACAACACTGGTCTTGCGAGGCGAGGGGGCTAGGCCCTTACGTCCAGGTTTTGTTAGTAATATAAAAGTAAAGTGTTTTAATCCAATGCAAATGCAAATATACAAATAACTACCATATACAAATCAGTAAAGGAAAAGAAGTTCAAACAACACTTTCAACTGCAGGTTTTGATCAAACTGAAGTCTCTAAAACCAGGTCGTTAAAGCAATCTGAAAATTATGTACATACCTCTGAATTGCCTGACGTTTGTAATACCTTTTCGTGATCGCGTTAATTCCCGTATAAATACATAATTAAAGCAATCTGAAAGCTCACGCCTATTGCCGATATGCAGTACAGTACAATACCTAAAAGCTCCAAATGAGGGTTTGCCTCACCAGTTCAAGTATAGAATTAAATTATTTAATCTTAACCAACGTTATAACATGATCGGTTGAGGCGTGAAGGTATACCTTCACGCCTCAACCGATCATGTAATTTTAACTTTTCATCGAGAAAAAAGTATTCGTCGCAGTCAAAAGCTACAATAAATCACTCATGAGGAAGATGAGGAATCCACCGCGCCTTTTTCCAACTAAGTTGAGGTCGACTTTCAGTCTAACCACGATACGGCCGAACTTCGATATTTTACGTGAAACTTCTGCCTTCAGACCTCCACAACCCAAGTACTAGGCGATATCGAAGTTCTGTGGTTAAACCCAGTTGTCGAACTTTTTAGGGCTCCAACTACCCATAACGAATACCACAGATTATTTTTTATTATTATTATTATTATTATTTAAAAAAGACAACACCCGCATTAGGATATTCGTATGGCATCCAGTACCGACGGCTTAACGTGCTCTCCGAGGCACGCAGGGGTCTCAATGTGTTAAGAATGGTCACCCATCCGAAGCCTGATCTGGCTAGTATTACTTAACCTTGTAATGTGCTAACCTACTCCGTTACCACTTAGCCACGAGCCTACAATAAATATGACTAAGCTGATAAAATATTTCGATTGTGTATATACTGCAAATAAACGCTGATTTTCTCACAGGTCATCGTAACCTAAACATTTGCAAATTTTTATTGCTCGTTAATATCATAAAATTAGTCCCGTTGGACATAAACCGAACACACGCAAAACTGTTTACGAGGCAACAATATGTATTTTACGTAAACTCTAATATTTTGTGGCCGGAACAAATTGTTTGACGACAACGCTTTGAGGAAACTACAGTTTTGATTTTGACAACGAATATTTAACTAATGAATGAAAACTTTGAAGTTGCGAAATTTAAGTTTACCTGTCGGATGTCAGGCGTACATGACCAACTCTATCAAGGGTCTTCTATTAACTCTACTACAACAGCAGGAATATAATACTACGCTACTGCATGGTCTGCTGTGCTAGATTTCTTGTTGCGTACACCTCCCTAACCAATCAACAAGTACCGGTTGATTTAAAACTGTAGAAGTAAAAACAAGGTACCTACTGCAACGCATACCAAGTATCAGGACCAGGCGAACAAAGTGGCCGCCAACTACAAATAATTAATTGGTGTACCTACCTAAGTACCTTGTATGTATATCTACTACTAGTTTACTTATTATTGGAACGAAGTTCCTTATCGCGCGTTACGAAAGGGGGCTAGACGGAAAAAATTAAGACCAAAAGTTGTAACGACACTTTTTGCTAAAGTAAAAGAAATAAAATTTTATAACAATTCCTTCACTAATTAATCGAAAGGAACTTCGTTTCATCCGGGTGTCCCTTGACACCTCTCAAGTTTTTTCCGTTTATTATCATCCGTAATAAATTTAAATTTTCATTGAATGCATCGTGTTGATTAACATTAATAAACATTACGTACATTGAAAATTAGCTGCTACGTTTAATTATTTATTAGTCAAAATAAAAAAACGTCAGAATGGAACATCATAAACGTCAAATGTAAGGGACATAAAAGAACAAATACGATATGTAGAATTAAAGAATTATAACAAAATTAAGTGAGATGTGTTACTGAAACTGAAATGTAAAAATAAAATTACAATGTCGGTCATAAACGAGCCAGTCTTAAACATAATAGTGGTGGGGTTCCATCATAAAAGAGGATGCCAAGTAAGTAGGCGTCGTTACTTTCATTTAATCGATAAAATATTTAAAAAATAGATAGAGGAGAAAGTGCCGCTGTTTTTAATTTTGCCATAAAACTCTTCCTACTTGTTTTTTTTTGCGTTACATAATATTAATTTATTTTAAATTCAAATATCTTATTAGGGTAAGCTTATATTAATCTAATATTAAAGTACTCCATCCTCTAGAACCATAAACTTTATATTACCTAACTAACTTAATTTCTTTTGAAATCATAAGCTGTCTTAGCGCTAGGCATAAATCTTCAGATAAATGTTATTGCTATATCTAACCGAAGTGCATAATGACATAACGCATGAAAACTCATAAATCTTCATTAAACGGTTCTCTAGGAAGCGGCCATAACATAAAACCGAATCTATTTAGGTACCGATTGATGTTCTATGAATAGATCACTCAATTTATGTATTTAATTTAAATTTTAAACACGTGCTAGCATACATTTTTATGAAGTTGTTCGTATTACGACATTTACATTCGTTGAATATTTTCATAAAGGTACTAGTCATCACTTTCTAGACGAGAAAATAGTTACATTGTAAACTTAGGGGTTTTAAAAGTTAAGGTTGTTGTCGCCACATCAAAAACTCTTATTTATTTTATTAAAAATAGGGGCAAACTACAAATAGATAATAAAACAGTTCACTATTTAATCAAAATGAGTTAATAGACATTATCATGACTAGTTATACTGGTAAAGCAATGCTATTGGTCGGTTGATAAATATTGAAGAATAGTGGGGTTATAAAAGGGTAAGAATGTATTATGAGTTGATAACAATCACTCGAGTGCTGATCGAGGTATGAACAACATGGCAGTTACTGTTATTTAGTGATTTTGATAGTTTATAGCAGTGGTGGTGAGACTGTTACTAACAAGGGATATTCATTTATATTTAACTAGCAGCGCCCCGCGGTTTCACCCGCGTAAGTCCCGATCCCGTGGGAATATCTTGATAAAAAGTAGCTTATGCGTTAATCCAGGTCTCCAGCTATCTACATAAAATTCACATTTATAATATTAGTGGGGTTAATAGAGAGGTACACCTTTTTTGGCGTGTGGAATCCGCCACGGCTTATCACCTAACCTGGGCTAACGGTAAAGTGGTATGTCGGAGTCGAACCGACTGAAACTACTCGGTGTTCCATCCCGTAGTCTTTTTGCCAGGGCCTCAGGTGTACCCTCGAAAGGAAATCCCAACAGACTTGGCCGCCTGTTGAATAACAGACGATCCGACTATGGTGTGCATGGGGCTTTCCCCCTCTAATTCAAAGAGGCGCGCGCGGAACACGTCGCGCCGCTGTCTCGGACCTGCTTTTGCTAGGGCGACGAATTTACCGGTACATCGCCCTCAGGCAAGCGCTCATGGAGGCCGGAGATCGTCTCGCTCTCTACGGCGCCTGGTGCGTCTTCTTCGGGACGGGAGAGTACTAGTTCTCTCCCGTTCCCTTCTCACCAAGTGCGGTATCCTCACGACAGCCCCCGCAATGGTGGCACGGAGACGTTGGTTCCCGGCCTATCCGACACAGGTACTTACCGTAGCCGTGTCCGGTAAGCACCTGCGCCATCCGGTAGGAGAGTGCGCCATGTCGCCTCTCCAACCAATCTCCATGATGGACCTTACCGCCACAATTGTGGCGTTCCCCGCGCTGGGTCGCTCAAGTCGTTCCTTCCATTGCTGCTGGGACCGTTGTGAGTTACCCCCTGCAATATCGAGTGCTAAATAAACCATTCGTGTATCATCTTGAATCATCCGGATATCTGAAATATTGAGTTAATAATTTCAGGAGTGCATAAGAGCAGTCTTTTTAATTAATGCTTTACCGATGGGACCAAAAATATACCTAGGCTGACAAGGATAGGTCTACCATAGTATTTTTCTTTTATTAGATGTCAGATACGCCTTATACGATTTGTTGCAGCTATTTCGGGGCAGGCGCACTGCACTGTCTGCACTCCTAAAATACAACGAAATCCTGAAACTAGAACTGGTACGGCGAATGTAATAATATCCCTCAAGTTTTAGTTATTGCACATTGCTTTAGAGGTGTATTTAAATCATGTGCATATAATATGTAGTAACGGTACAAGACTAAATCGTTTCGTACTTCATCGTTCTAGTTAGGTAGTGCATTAAACAAACATATTGTATTTTTAGTGCTGTTACACTAATCTATACTAATAATTATAATAAAGCTGAAGAGTTTTTTTATTCATTGTTAGTTTATATGCGCTAATCTTTGGAACTACGAGTCGGATAAATCACAAAATATCACAAGTGGGAGGGGGTGTAGTGAGATATCTAGTGTATCGCTTCATGGTCAGCTCCATTCAATTGATCACAGAATCTGAGGAGACTGTATGAGAAGCTTATCGGTAAGAAAGGGTTTTAGTCAGAAAAATTAAACATGTGTGCAGTTTTTTATTATTATTTTTATTATTATTATATTTTATAAGTACAAAACAGACAAACGACGCTTACTGTAAGCAATCTATCACGAGTAGGTATAAAGGTACGGTAAGGTGCTAAAAAGATATCGTTGTTAAATTGTTATTAGACATATAATTTTCGTAGTATTCAGATTTATTAAAGTCTACCTGTTGTTCCCAGCGCGGCTTCGCTCGCGTGTACTACATATTTATTTATTTTGCGCAGATCCCTACTTCTTTTTCCAAATAAAAGTAGCCTAAGTTACTCCTTATAACACCTACGCCAGTGACATCGGTCCACCTGTTCCGGAGATTAGCCGGAACAAACAGACAAAAATAAAGATTTTTTTGGTATGTATACCGTGTAAAAATTCGGATGCATTTAGTTAAATGCTGTTATTATGAAATTCCAAACAGACTTCAATTTTATTTATTTGAATAGATGTATAGATAACAATATATACCGTTTTACAAACATGTGTATGACGGGAGATGATACGATGACCTAAAACGTTCCGACCTATTAATGTCATCCTCCTTTTAAATCCAAATTTAAATTTCCAACTTCGACTCGCACTTTTGCTGTTGTTGACTTATAAATAAAATATTACCACTACACATCCAAAAAAAGAAATTACAAGGATAAAATATTTCGCTCGAGCTTGCGACGGCTGTGTTCCATTATTAAACACCCACTAACGAAAGCTATCCATAATAGTGATACCGCCGCGCCATAAAGAATTGGTGTCTTCAACCCGGATGGTATGTGTGCTCCTAATTTAGTAAAGCTATAACTAAAATAAACTAACTACCTATTCCATCTTAAGAAATTCTATCAAAGATAAACTCGTAAACCGTTAGAAGACACGAGGAAGTGACCATTCTCATGTGAACTAAAACCCACGTAAGTAAGATTAATTTTCTAAAGAGAACTTAATCAGCTGTAAAAATACCCTCTTGTGCCTTCGTAAACTATAAATTCGTACGCTGTATGAAAACGTTTAAGAATCAAACTAGGATTTGCCATAGGAGTAATCCTGTGAACCACAAATCATAGTTTGATTCTAAAGCGTTTCATACAGTCTTAAATTAAAAACATGCAAATAAGTACATAGGGTACACTGAAAGTTCTGCGCTCCTGGCCGCTCATAAATGTTTGAATTTCTAATGTTATATGTTTTTAAACATAAGAAACTCAATCATTGTAAAAAAAAAATTGATGGGAAATCGCGTGTCAATTGACTCAATTGTTTTTATCACAAGTTCAAGTTCGTCGTCTATAGCAAAAATACAATTGTATTTTTGCTGTAGACGACGAACTTCGCGAAAAGATTTTAGGGCGATGATTTTTTGTGATTTTAAAAGTTCACTGACTCCGCAAGACTGCACTGCTAGTCTTCAAAATGCTTTTTGGGAGGGAAGCACCTCATTTGATCACCGTAAGGCGTTGGTACATAGAATTTGATCGTAGCCTTGTTTCTCTCCAATATGATGAAATTCGTGAAGGTCGGCCGACCTTCACGAGGTATAGGTAAAAGGTATAGGTTTGATTTACCTGGGAAATTTTTAAATTTGTTAAAATCTAGGGCTTAAGGGCTGTATCTTTTGATTGCGTTGACTTAGAAGCTTGATTTCTGTACAGCTTCAAAGGACCGTTGACATGAGTGTTTGATGTTAATTTCAACTTGATGCCTCCATGGGTGCCTGAGGAAAAGGATCTTGACAGACACAGACAGACAGACATAACAACAAATTAACGATTTTTGAATTTTTGTTTTTTTTACTTGTGCTGTGAGACCTTGCTTCTTACCACATTGCATGATTCTAGGTCAATGGAAAGTATTCTATAGGTAAGTATCGTATAGGTTCTGATTTACCTGCAAAATGTTCAAATTTGGTGAAATCCAAGGTTTACATGGCTGTATCTTTTGATTGCGTTGACTTAGAAACTTCATATTTTTACAGCTGGGAGTGAATGAGTGATAAAATGAAAGATATTTTTTTTTGTGAAAAAATATTTAAGACAACAAACATTGTCATTTGGTCGGATATAGTGCAAAAACCACAGATGAGTCAGATGACACATCACTCACATAGCTGTACTTCTAACGGTTTTAGTATTCAAAATTTATGTTTTACAAATAGCTATGAAAAGATATAGACGCCCACACTATAAATGTATTTGTTTTGACACAAACCTTTACCGTGGTATAATTTCGAATCTTTTTGCCTGTTTCAGCAAGAGTTCATTACCTTCTACACTATTTGCACAACATTAGTGAACTAAGAAAATCCTTAACGTTTATGTAGTTGCGGGGGATGAGTGGCATGCCAGTCAAATGTCATTTTAAGTAATACATTCGAGAGCAATGAATCCGGGTCACATTAATATACGAATCCGCGTTACATAAAGATACTTCAAAATCTAGGAGCTAAGAATGCTAGCTTAGTGAAATTAATTGTGTTTAATACACAATTAAATAAAAAAAAAATAACTGTCACTATGTAACACTTCAAGAAGCGTAGGTAGAGAAGAAGCGGCGGAAAGGGCACGCTAGAGGAATAGCACCCTCCTATCTGCGCCCTTTATGATCGCTATCCTGAAGTCGCCAGGAAGTTACCCACTTGGACAGAAGAAAATAGGGCCGAAATGAGGTAGCGAGATGTGTTCTGCCCCTTTCAAAACTGAAAGGGGACACGGCTCCCTCTCACGACTGCGAGACTATCGTTCTATGGACAGGCAGTCAAGTCCAGACCCATAGACAAACGTAACGGAACACTGTGTGGTTTTAGTGGGTTCGATTCCGATATAACCACTTCACCGGGTGCTCGATGAGGTGGTATGCCTCGGGTTTCCGACTCCCCCGACGTAAAAAAATAATAATATAGAATCATTTTTTTTGTTTTATTTATTAAGCAAAGACGAATAATAAATTTAAAAAAACTCTCTACGTAAAAATAGTTGCTAAATAATGATATACTTACTTACAAACAGCTTTATAGAGAAAAATTCTCGTTTAATTAATTTCAACAAAAGCATTGGCCTGTTTTACAGGTTTGTTGATAATTAATGGGTATATGAAAAAGATTTTGGATTTTTTTTTTGCTATTCCATTAAACTGAGTTAGGCAAATGTTATTCTTACTTATATATAGGGGTTATAGGCCATTACTTACTTTCCAAAAAGCATTCCGTTTTAATTTGGTTATATCAGTAAATCCTTAAACAACAAAATGCTAATGTCAAAATCCTTCTTACAGAAACGAAGACATCAGAGACGCTATGCTTTCACTGGTTCATATGATCAGACTAACAGAAGACAAACTAGAACGGCACGAGGTACGCGAGAGGTCACTCGGTGAACAAGTTAAGAAAATGCTAAATAATCTCGACAAGAAACACAGAACTTTGGAGCCGTTGAAAGGGATGATATCGAGGCTGGATGACCGGCTATCCAACGTAGAAACTATACTTTTACAGGTATGTATGCACCTCTTAATTTACAACTGTTAGCCTTAACTATGCTGGAAAGCAGGCACCTAATACAGTACTACCCAGTATAGTATACGTTGTAAACATGTCTATTTATTATACACACATACTTATGATACGACATTGCAAACCACTTGTTCGTGTTACGAAATGAGTTCACCACTACGTGCATTGGATTATTTCGCCTGTATTCCAGTTCGACACGGTTCACAAGTTCCTCTGAAAACAGAGATATTTGTAGAACGTAGTCTTTAAATATATAGTTTTATAACAGTAAGATTCAATTGTAAAACTATTGAGAATATCTATTTTTTTCCCCAGAAGGAAGAGCGTGAGAAGTCTTCACAAAATAAAATAAATGAAGTTTTAGGAAACATTCAACAAACTCTAGTAACATTGATACCAGCACCGAAAGTATCCACAGAATTAGACAACAGCTTGACTGTGAACGACGACTTACAAAGGAGATTGGACGCGACTGACGCTAAAATAGATGCAGTCAATAAAGAAATAAGAAATCTGAAAAACAGTTTAAATCCGGTGAGTTTGTGAGATTAAAATATCGCGCTCCTATTTAGCCAACATAAGTATTCTTATTTTTGTTTAACAAGCATACCACGGTAAGGCCAGCTAATAGTATTTATACCTAGGTATAATCTTAAATTGTTAAGATTTGGGTATCGATACTTATATGTACTGTGGAAAAAATTATTCTCTTTCACCTATTTTCGTTATCTATTTTATTTGTTCCGTTTGCAAGGATCTCGATTCCAGTGTGCTTATGTGTTAATCTAGGATACAGTTTATTTGTGTTGTGCTATGTAACTTCTTAAGCCGTTTGATCGTGAAAGAGCAATTGGCATTTTTTTATGTTAATAGGATCATCAGAATCAAATATTTGTAGGGAATAACTAGTGAGCCAACCAATCAAGAAGCGTACAAAATTTAGTAAAGAATTCATAGACATCGTCTGTAAAGAAATTATACAAACTAACAGAATCAATAACTTTATAACTAAATTCGAGGCATAATATCTATATTTTAGGAAGCGTTGCGCGCCATGTGCTTAGATGTAGCTTCAGACATGAATCCATTCGAGAAACACATATCAGAGGCTGAGAAGTTACTGAGCAAGTACGAACTGAAGCTGAACGAGTACAATGGCACCACGTACTCCGTGCAGACAGATTTTGGACCGCTCAACGAAGTGGCCGCTGCTGATGATGCGTGGCACAGCAAAATGAGTGAAGGTATGTTTTTTTTATGGTATGGGGAGCAAACGAACAGAAGGCTCACCTGATGGTAAATTACTACCGCCGCCCATGGGCACCTGTCAACCCAACTCAAGAGTCACAAGTGCGTTGCCGGCCTTTAAAGTGGGAATAGGGGAAGGGTGGAGGGGGGGAGGGGTTGAGAAAAGGATGGTAAAGGGGTAGGGAAGGGTGGAAGAGGAGGAGAGGGAGGGAAGATTTAGGGCCTCCAGTAACCTCACTCACTCGGCGAAAAGCAATGCAAGCGTTGCTTCACTGCCGGTTTTCTGTGAGACCCTGGTATCACTCCGGTCGAGCCGGCCCATACGTACCTCGGTCTACATCGGTTATTTTGTGCTATGAATAAGAGTAAATTATCATTTTCCAACTAAGTTTAATAGCAACCAACGGACTGGTCGATCATAAATGAGAATGAATGTTTTTACAGTGATGGAACGCCAAGAACAGGACTTAAAGAAAATTCAGCGGTTGTTGTCGGATGCTGAGAGCATGTGGAAAGATTTACCGAGACTCGCAGATCTCCACCGCTCAACAAACCAGACCCTTGAAGCCCTATCTAACGCCACGGGTACCACGCTACACAATATCATAATGTGTAAGTTATTTGCGTTTTTAAACTCTTATTTTTTCTAGTTCACTTAATAATTACTTAATTGCTCTACTTATGCATGTATAAATGGGATCTTTATATAATATTAAACAACACAAAGCCTAGTATTTTTCGTGTCTTCTTAATCATTTTTCCTTACCTAAATCAAACCATGTTGCAAATGAGTGTAACTATAGCCTATCTGCATACGGATATAATAATATAATATACTAGCTAACTCGCGCAACTTCGTCCGCGTTTATAAATTTTCCCCGTTTCTGCAACATTTTTCATTGATGCTCCGCTCCTATTGGATGTATCGTGATAAATAGGCTATCCAACACTAAAATAATTTTTCAATTCAAACCAATAGTTTAAGATTAGCGCTAATCCACCTAATCAGCCAAACAAAATAAACTTCAGTTTTATAATATTAGTTAGAGATGATAATACAAGAGAATGGATTTCCAATCAATAAATAAAAACGTTTATATTTTTATATTCATGAAATTCCCGAAAATTACTGTAACTAAGGCTGTGGTATTATTTTTAAAAATGTTTATTGGCTGAATTTGTTTTCATTAAATACATTACAGTAACAACAAAGGTAGAGACAAAAGTGCGAGAAATGGGTGACAAACTGGGAATGACAAATGAAGACATTCAGCGAAGTTTGACTCAGAGCAACACTATGACAGAACAAGCGTTCAACGGCATCTTTAAGAGTTACGACTCACTTCGTGCTGAGGTGACTTTCTTCAATATTATTTTATGTACCTACCAGTCAATGTGGATACCACTGAATTTTATCGTAACATTTAACAATGCAATTTTTTCATGCTTAAACTAGGTAGCACTTATTTCGGCACAATAATAATAACTTCAGAGATGTGTCACTGTGTCAGGCACAGGCCGTCTGATTCCAAACTATGCAGAGCCTGTGCTGCCTGTACTGTGGTAACCAGACTGCTGATAACATGATACAAACTAATTGAAATGCCAGATCAAAAAAGTGTGAAACTTAACATAACTCCCGCATTAGGGATTACTCCTGTGTCGCGGGGGACTTACAAACATACAAACAACAGACACAAAGAACACCCAGACTCGGGTGGGAATCGAACCCATGACCTATGGCATAGCAGTCAGGGTCACTAACCACTAGACCAACAGGCCAGCCATTTTGATTTGCAATTCTGTACCACCTGTTACGCTTAGCCTTTTCGTTAAGTGTTAACCAACTAAGAATGAACACTAAACTGGTATATTATACAACTAATTTAATACTACCTAATTACTATAAGTTTCACATTCACAGGTTCAACTATTGTCGAAAAGCGACAAAATGATTCAAGAGACATCGGACAACGTGCTCTATACCAGAAAACGGCTGGAGTACGTCGTCAATCAAATCATTATGCAGTTGGCAGATGTTATCAGAGGACAACATAAGATTGCAAATAAAACTGCAGATAGGAAGTTAGTACCTACCTATTATGACTATCAGAATGACTACTCGCTTATAAAATTAGTTGTCATGTATAATTAGTTGTGTCCTGTTATATAGTTGTGTCCTGTCTGAAAGATCACAAGCAGTTATGTTAATTTGCTACTATAGTGGTATAAAAATACCTAGGACCTCGTAAAAAGAATACACTTTGCAGGTGGCTATTACTTCCTTAAATTAAAGATATAAAACAGTTCTATGGTTGCGTGACTGTACTGTTCTGCTTGATACAATAAAACAACATGTTGGCTACACTGTACTCCTACTAGGTCGGCGGCACGGCTCGAAGCGCGCGGCGTGCGTTTGCTCCGCACGGCCCCACCATCGCACGCCCCACTAGTAGGCGCATATATATTTATGATGTATATACACTACAGTGACTGTATGGCGAAGCGTTCGTATAACACGTTTCCTATCTCTTCTTCTTTGAGACCTACAACTACCAATACAATTTTTATACAAAATTCGTGTTTTTTTGTCAATTACGAATGTATGTTGATGGTAGGACTGCTACAATTTTGGAACCGGAACCCTTTTAAAATGTTCACCATTCGTACAATAAATACAGTTGAGGGTACAAATATATTTCTTTCTTTAGATTGGACGGCCTCCAGCTTGCAATAACAAACAACCAGACGCTCGCACTCCACAAACTTAGTTCCACCCTTGAGAATGAGATGTCTAACGTGTGGAGACAGATCGGCATCATGCACGAAAAAATTAGGAAGAGTCAGCAAGCCTTAATAAAACTCTCTGTAAGTAAAAGATGGTGACTCAACTCGAGTCAAGATTTTTCTACAACTATGTTATTTGTAAGCGTTTATCGGCTTAAATATAGGTTACCTAGGCATTTCAGTTTAAAATTCGTTAGTTAGTTTAGTTTACTGGTGCCAACCAGACCTACAAAAAACACATACAAATGCTTCAATATCTTGGTTCTTTATTTGTCTACCTACTAATTTATAAAATTGATGTTAACAGGAAAATTCGGAGCAATACGTTAATATCAGCACCACCACCATGGACAAAGTGAAAAACGAAGTAAGTTCGCTACCTATAATAGGATAAGTCTCTACTAAACAAATAATAAGCAGCTAACAGTTCGTAGCTGTACTATTATATATTCTGTGGTAGTGCGCAGGATGCAGAGTACTTCCAATAAGGGGAAACAATGGAGCCGGCGGTTTTGTTTATGTTTTAGGGATGGGAGATTTCTTTCTGTGTCATTGTCATTTTAGGGTAGTTTTGAGAGAGTTCTAGAGGTAAATAATTCAGTTGGCAACACTAATGCCGTCCCATGTCGTCGCCTTCGATGGCGTATGTTATGTCCTTTGTTTGCTCCTGCCCATGCTCGAACTTTTACGTAATATTAAATATTTGTTTGCTCCTCAGGTGAACGGCATAAACACAAAAATGATCGACTTAAAAGAAAATATGAACTTCGTGCTCGGCGAATTGTCTATGGTGACACAGAAATTCCAAATGATGGCCTCTGAGCTTAATAAAACTTTAAATAGTATTAATAATAATGCCACCGATGTACCAAGGATCGCAGGTAAATAGCAAATAATGAGTTAACTCGCATTTCATATAGTTGAGACACAGTAAATTATTACTGCGTCTCAACTATATGAAATCGGAAACAAGAAAATAATCACATCTTGAGTAGGTACGGGTACTAGTGTAGTATGCGCGCAAGTGCTAGTCATCTCCTGAGGTATGTGGGCGGCAGGACGGCGGAGGTAGACAAACATCAAGCTAACTCGGTCTGCCGTCGAACGCCGCGACGGTTACATGATTAAGTTGTTCGCGCCAGTTTGTTCCAAACCATAAATATCCTAAGATGGGTCCGCCAATACCACGACACGTGAAAAATATTATTGACAATGTACAGTTTTTTTCTCAGACAACAAGGAAAGTATGAAACACAAATATGATATGAACATTAATAAATTAGTAGCAGAGGCTGCAGGAGTGTCAGCCCGCACTGTAATGCGAATTGTAGCTGAAGGAAATTGCAAAATTTTCATCTCCACGGAAACCGAAACAAAAAAAAAGAGAATCCACATTGATGATTTTCACATGGGAGTAATACGAAGAAATATTCATCAGTTTTATACTGTTGATAAAAAAATTCCAAGTGTTTGTAAGCTGCTTGCAGTTTTAAAATATGGCATCGTGAACTTTTACACAAGATGGGATATTTATTTAAAAAATGTAAATCTAAGGGACACATTTTAATTGAGAGGCCCAGTATTGCTGAATGGCAAGTAAGGTATTTAAGAGCTATATGGAAATATAGAAATGAAAACCGAAACATATATTTTCTGGACGAAACCTACATTAACATTAGCCATACCTCCAATATGTGTTGGCAATCCGAATCTGATCCCGGAATTTATGATGATATTGGCAAAGGGCTTTGTTTGGTCACGTTTGGTGATTGTTTATGGTGGTAGCCGAGTTGGATTAGTTAACGGTGCTTTGATAATTTTCAAATCAGATTCGAAATGCGGAGATTACCATGGCGATATGAATGCCACAAATTTTCATAACTGGGTTGGTCACAAATTGAAAAATAAACTAGCTCCTAATTCAGTGGTCGTAATGGACAATGCCTCCTACCATTATGTACAGGTTGGGAAAAAACCTACTATGTCAAGTTTAAAAGGGACATGCAAGATTGGTTACGTGAACGTAATGTTGAATTTACACCAGACAATACTAAAGCCAAACTCTTTTATCTGATAAATAGAACTCAGTCCGAAAAAATTTACACCATTGACGAAATGTTAAAAGCTGATAAAATGTTATCCTGATCTCACCCCCATTGAGCTGGTGTGGGCCGATATAAAGAACAATTTAGCTTCAAATTATATAAATTCTTCATTGGACGACAAAATTCCAATCATCACAAGATTATTTTTTGAATTCACTCCGGAAAGATGGCAAGTGTGACGACCACGTACAAAAAATTGAGAACCAATATTGGGCCCACGACATGGGGTTTGACAATGTGAAAGACGAGTACAAGAAACGATTCAGATACTGAGGAGGATATGGAAATTGAAGACATGTCTAGTAACGAAGAAGAAGATATGGATTAATTTTGTATTATAATATATGTGATAGTGAAAATAATATTTTAATTTTCTTATTGAGAAATGTTAATTTGTTTATAAAACTGTTTTGTATCATAAATTATAAAATTTTATTAACACTTTTAAATGTTTATTTTTTTTAGCCCGGATATAGAAAAATATAATAATTTACCCATTAGGTACATTAATTAAGACAGTTTCGAACATGGTTATCGGGAGATTTATCTGTCCTCAAATATCTCGTGTGCGTCTTGTCAATCGCGCCCTCCCCCGTCTCAACGCCCGCTTACCTCAGGCGGTGACTAGTACTTACGCGCAGACTATACATACTATTATGTGGTACGGGGTAATTGGCATAAGAAAAAATCCATGTTTGTTTGTTTTGCAAGTCTTAAAATTTACGCTGAACGTTATCGATGCACTCTGTTGCTGACAGCGCCTCTACCGATATGGTCATTAGAAATAGTAAAAACTCATGCTTTTAAAAGTTCACTCCTAGGGTGGGGTGGTGGGGTGAACATTTACAAGGTCTTCGAGAGGGAGTAGTTACGTGCCACACTTGATGTGAGTGTCGTGGATTAGATGTCAATATATATTCATAGTCCAGTCATTTTAGGCATTTTAAACCCCGATCTGGGGAATAATTCTTAGTGAGCTGAATTTTTGTATACACCTTTATTACGGTGTTATTATGAAGATGTGAAAAATCGACAGCGATATCGTGCCGGCTAAAAAAGTTACAAAGGTCAAAAGGTCACGAAAATCAGTTTTTCGCAAATATTTCGCGACCTATTGCTCGGAGGTCAATAAAGGTCATTTTAAATTGTTCCTCATAAAATTGTCTACAAAAAATGTCTCTTGCAGTTTTTTTGTAAAATTAACTGTTTTCGGATTTTAGATTTGAGATTTAGGAATTTTTCCCCAGATAAAACCTAAAATGATTGGACTATTAGTCTTACGTAGAACCGAAAATCAAATTTCTAAGAAAAAGAGTTTTTATGCATTAAAGGAATGTCAGCAAGCCTTGGGAGAACCATTAATATTACTTTCAACTTCTGAACAAAGTAAAATTTTTTATCTTTTGCAACACCTATATCACCATAGCGGTAGATTTTTTATTTCTAAAATAAATTATTTAACAGTTCTCATGAAATTAAGAAGTGATAAATGAGACTAAAAAAATAGATTCGTCATTATTTTCAAGTATGTTCAATTGTAAAACTAGAAATTAAAAGTAAACGATTCAACAATAGCAAAGTATGACGTCACGGGTTGTTATTTCATACAGTTTTTTACCTCCCGTTTTTACGTTTTAAAACTGATTCAGTCAATTGAACAACTTGAGAATCAACTATACTTGCGTTATTTTGTAGTTGACTACATAAGTCATTGCCCACATTTCCCATAAATACAAGGACCAAGGAACGCACATACGTGATGAGATTATATTTTAGTAATAAGATTTCTGTTTTCAGACGCTGGCCCCGGACCTCACAACATTACAGGCGAGACGTAGACAACATAAAGAACTTACACCAAATAACATAGAAATAGTCAATAGCTAATTAACGTTATATGTATAAGTGTTTACCATGTAGAAATAACTTGTAAGTCTGATATGTAAGAGGTGTGTTAGTAAAAAAGGAAATAAAACTCATACAATATTAACTTTTGCAAATATTTAATCTCTTTCATAATCGTGGATCTATATATTTATATTGTACAAGTTATATGATACAATCAAACTTTATCGCGACAGATATCCCAGCGTCACGTACTAGTGAACGCACAAAACCAACAATATATAACTGACAAGGATCCTTCTAAGAAAACGTAAATCAACTGTACAATCATAATATTGATATAATATTTATTATTGATCTTAAATAATATACACACAAATTATTTGTCATCCATTTTGATTTTTTTATTAATTCTGATTACAACCTCATTTTCCTATGTGCAATTAATATTAATGTAACAAATGAATGATGCTTACTGATTTGCTAAATACGTAAAAATGTTGATAAAATCCGTGCTCTACACTGAACTGTTACAATACTAATACCGAGCGGAACTGAATAAGTACGGAGTTACACGAGATAATCCAACGAATACTCAAATCTTAATGAAGGCTAATAAAAATGTGAAAACAAGTCGGAATTGAGGATTTAAATCCATTTATAGGTAAAACACTAGACACATTCGTTGTTACTGAACAGCCTATTATTGGAAATCGCTTACCTACATTTCTTGGCATAACTTAACGGTAAACAAAAGCAATATCAGTTAGTACTACGCGAACCAGTCGCTTCTCATTTTTAGAAATTTATCTATTTATTAGGATATCGGTTTACTATCAATAGTTTTAATATACAAATTATCCATTTTATATAATGATAATAAAAAAGGGAACTAAACGGAACTTGAAAACCAATAACATAAACTGGCAAAACATCGTGGCAGTGGCATACAGAACACTTATACATGAATAGCACTAGAACATTTTTACATTGTAAATGTATGTACATGGGTAAAATATACATGTACACTTTATTAATGCAAAAATATTTACACGTATCTTAAGTAATTATGTATTAAAAAGCACTTAATAATCCCTTTCCACACACCTCTGGATACCAAAAAAAATTATAGAAAGTAATCAAAATTTATTTAAGCAAAAAAAGTAAATGTAATACGCAAAACTATTAAATGTTGTAACATTTACTTTATTCACGGATACCAAAAATCAATAGGTACCACCGATGCCATAGAAGCCTTAATTGATGAGGTTATCTGTAAATTAAATGACAAACACAAAGTAGCGGGTATATTTTTAGATCTTAGCTCCGCGTTCGATACCGCGGTCTATGATATTCTAGTTGCTAAATTGGAACACTATGGCCTACGGGATAATGTTTTAAAGTTATTTGACTCCTACTTGCGTAATAGACGACAATATACAGAAATCAGGTCGGTGATGAATGGAGAAGAAAATGTATGTAAATCAAAGCTAGTTTCAAAAATTCATGGAGTTCCACAGGGCTCTGTTTTGGGCCCAATCATCTTCATTCTTTTCTTAAATGACTCTCTGATTCCAGATTCCATTCTCTGACTCCAGATACGAAACTTATTATCTTTGCGGATGAGACATATGCTGTAATATCAGCTGATAATATTTTAAATTTAGACTCCAAAATTAATATAGTATTCAAAATATTTGAGGAATGGTTCAGTATAAATAATTTGAAACTTAATATAAACAAAACTAAATATGTGTTGTTCAAGTCTACAGTAAGAAATAATGCCAACCTACAAGTGGTGTTTTCTGGTAATAAAGTAGAAGTGGTGGATGGCGTTAAATTTTTAGGAGTTAAGCAGCAGTTGACGCATTTTTGAATTGGAAAGAGGAGACGATGGCTATTACCGGATTGGAATCGCCGCAGCAGTCAGAGTGGACGGCTGTCAAGTCAAGAATAATAAAACGTCAATAAGTGATTATATGAGGCACATGCGTTTACCGGTGCCGCCTGCAGCGGGTGTGAGCGCCGCCGGCGCAGCAAGGTCGAGCGATGCCAGACGTACGATAATTATCGTACATGTACGATTATTTCGACACTGGTACGATGTACGATACTATATGTATTATCGTACGCCAGAGTACGATAATTTCCAACCCTCCTCCGAAGTGGAGTGGAAAGACTAGCATCCAGTGCCTTAAAATCGTCTAAAAATACAAAATAAATGTCTGGCTTAAACACTTTCTAGGTGTGGGTCATTACGTGAATTTCACGAAACGTAACGTGTCTAGTTACTTTAAAGGCGTCGCTAGTTACGAGTACGCGTGATTTTTGTAACTAGTCTCATCTCAGTGCGCGGCTACTTACTTAGTACGGCTACGCTACGCACGGAACGCAGTCATATCGTTACTCGTAACGTCTCAAGTCAAAGCGACGGTTTTGTGGTTATAGTTATAATACATCAGTAAACATCTAACTCAAATGGATTTCCCTTCCTAATTTATTCAGGCTTAAGACTGACTATATAATGAATTAAAATATTTATATATTTTGGCTTTTTTTGAATTTATATGAAATGTATTTTTTTTGTTGTTTTTTTTTTGGGATCTATTTATACTAACAAAGTATTTTTTTTAATAGATAGAGTGATTCAAGAGGAAGGTTTATATGTATAATACATGAATAATATAGTAGAGAAACACTGATAACTTTAGAGGTTTCTAATGTGATGTCGTAAATAAACGCATTTTTTTGCGTTTACATTGCAAACGCTGGCTGAACCTTACGAGATAGATCAAAATAATGTACCACAGTATTGTACACCTTAAAAAGGTCTACAAAAAAGTCCGCAATGGTATGGTATGTCTATCTCTTAGGGATAACCCACAATAACCATTTTTTAACCTTTACTTTTTACGAGAAATAATGGCTTATTTACGAATTAACCCTTATCCAATTGAGTACCTTAAATACATTGTGCATTTAATATAAATCAAAAGGGCCCTTTAAAGCATGTAATTTCAATGAATATTTTCGAAGATATTACAGATTTAAAATGCAGGGACATAGCGGTTGCGGCGGTACCGGCCAGAGAGCCGGACAGTTTCCAATAAAAATATCTTTTGCAATGACCATTAATAAATCGCAGGGTTAAACTTTCAATGTTGGTGGCTTAGATTTGAGCGTTGAGTGTTTTTCACGTGGCCAATTATATGTCGCTCTTTCAAGAGTAACCTCTGAAGAAAACATGTTTGTATTGTCTAATGACAAAAAAGCTGTGAACGTTGCATATAAAGACATTCTGTAGTATATTTAGTATCATCATTGCACCCGTGCAAAGCCGGGGCGGGTCGCTAGTATGCCAAAAAAGAAAGATCTTAATTATTAATATAATTCGTCAATGAGCCAAAACAAATATTTGTGTTTAACTCGAGCCATCTAACGGGACCGTTGAGATTATTTTAAAATAAAGTCAAAATAAAACGACTCTATACTAATCTCTAAAATCATAGACATATGCATCAAAATTACATGCATTATAGTAAAACTTACGCTGACTGTTTTTCTCGGCTCGTTCATTTGTCGGCACAGTGCTAGTGGGTAAAAGTGATGCGTATACCAATTACACCTGAGTGAGTGTGAAAGAAACAGCATACGTATCGCGCAAGGAATTCTCATTGTAATGTACCTACGTTAACTTGAAACTCCGTTTGTATGACACGTTAACAAAACGAGGTCTCAGCTTGTATTATTTACTATGTCGTGTGCGTTGTAGTGAAAATAACTTGTACATAAAAATCACTAGTGTGTTACTTGGCTTGACACTCGTTACGCGGTTACATGTTACGTACGTAGCTACTGTGTTTATTGACGTGAACGCCCACACCTAATACTTTCAGCCCAATGCGTAAAAAGCCAATCAAAAGAATGCTGTTATGGTTTTAAACCAACTGAAAAAATTATATCTCGAATGACTTCAACCTTTATTCAAAAACGGCTGGCGCTGCTGCAGAGGTAGAAGTAAATAGTGATTCCGATAATCCCACTCTTTTATAAAAAGTATAGTAAATAAGTTTTTTTTATTTCTGTCTAATTTCACAACTTTCTAAAATTCCTATACTATTTCTAGTTTTGCGAAATAGCGCGTATCGCGCGGTTTTGGTAGTTGTACGATAATTTTTCATCTGGTACGATAATTTTCGAATATTGATACGATAATTCACTCGCACTCGTCTGGCAACCCTGCTAAGTTCACCGTCAGTTCGTAGCGGGCAGCGCGCCGACCGATTACTCCCGCACACATTTATACTCATCTTCGCTCACGTCTCGGTGCAACACTAAAACGAACAAAGGGTGCTTCCTAGTTTTATTTACAGTTGAAAGAGCGACATGGCGATATATAGTCCGGTGAGCTTTTTACTTTTTTATTAGTCGACTAGCAGTTCCCGTGCGGCTTCATATGTAAAAATTTATATATTTTGCGCGGAACCCTAATTCTTTTTCCAAAGTAAAAATAGCCTAAGTTACAACTTATAACACCAGCTATCTGCCAGTGAAAGTCCCGTGGCAATCGGTCCACCCGTTCCTATCGCCGCCCACGGACACCTGCACTCAAGAGTCACAATTGGTTTGCTGGCCTTTGAGGTGGGAGTACGCTCTTTTCTTGAACGTTTGAAGGTCGTATCGGTCCGGAAATACCGCAGGCGACAATTTGTTCCACAGATTGCTTGTGCGAATCAAAAATGTATATCTCTATCTCTATTTCTTGTTGTTTTTAATTTTTATTCTGTTTTGGCTGTTGTGTTTGGCTGTTTGGCTTTTTGTACACACATACACCTACGCCTGTATCCCCAAAAGGGTAGGCAGAGAATACTAAACACCCACACTTTGCCATTTATAATTTGGTTCCTCTTGCGTAACAGGGGGCAAGTGTATTGCGGTCTCCCGGGCACTTTGGGAATTAGAGATAGGAAAATTGGGTGTATATTGAAAAGGTAAGCTAGGTAAACATTGAAGGCAATTGTAGAAGCACCCGTATAAGCAATATCCCTTATATTGTTTATACAGAAGGATTGGAGAGTATAGGAAATAGCTCGAGCACGTCAGGGTGTTACCTGAAAGTCCGAAGTCCTTTAACACCGTGTTTTTGTCAACCTGGGGGTCGCGACCCCAAGGGGAGTCGCGAAGCCTTACTCAAGGGGTCGCGGGTAAAAAAGGAAGTGTTTGTAGGTCCTACACTCCAAAAAAAAACAATTTTAGTGAAGTTTTTTATTTTTTATTTTTAACAATTTGTCAATACGTGGTTCTATTTTTGAAACGTTAATAACCAAATCATTTTTAATTGAAGTATTCTATTAGTTTTTTTAGTTTCAATTTGCAACTTCTTTGAAAAGTGTTCTTAATTTTTTAATCAATATAGGTCCCAAATGAAAAGATCTGATGGATTTAGTCTTTCAAATCATAACATTTTGTTAATGCGTGTAGGGGGTCGCTACAATTTTTTAACTAGTAAAGGGGTCGCACACTCAAAAAGACTGAAAAGCACGGCTCTAACACATATGCTTTATATGAATGTATTTTCATAAACTCATATATTCTCATTTATACATTTGTGTAAGCAATGTATGGCATACCTCCAATAACTTGAAGATAAACCTGATAATTAAAAAAATATGTAGAAACCGTCACGAATCTTGAGCATATATTTTTATTATGTTATTTTATGTGTGCCTTCCTTATTATACTTAATAATGACAGTATTTGACTTTATAATAATAGAAATAAATAACCTTTCCTATCGTGACTTAGGATGGCCGCGGTAATAGTAACCAAAATAATTAGTGTTCATCGCAAAAAAAAACATACTGCATACATCGTTCAGTCTACACATTTACTTCAAAAATCAAAACGGAACCCGTACTGACCTTCAGTATTCTGATAATTCACCGACAAACACGTCGGGGGTTTCCGACTGCCGCAAACGTTACAAGATAAAAACCCTATTGTTTTTAGAATCAGCTAAATTTACATTATACACGATAATGTAAAACACATTTATTTACCTACTAGCTGTGCCCGCGGCTTCGCCCGCGTTGTAATCAGTCAATCAGTTTGATTGCGGGAAAAGACTGCCTTTGAGGCGGTAAACCTGCCCTTCCGACCTTAAAAGTGGGCATGAAGTTTCCTTCCTGAATTTCTTAACTTATTTTATTCCCAAACCAAGTCATCTGAAAGAGACTATTGCCCCTACGAACATTTTAAAAAAAATGTGCTGAAAATGGACGAATGTCTGTCAAAAGATTTTGTAATGGTTTTGGTAGTTCCTAAATATTGGGAACAGCACACACCGCTCGCTTCATGTATCCATTTTTGTATAGCACTTAGGGCAAATCTTACTCATTCCTCCAAATTTACAGTAGCTTGGATCGTAACTGAAAGCCGGCCTATTACTGTGAGCTAAAATTCTACTGCGCGCTCTAAGATGTCATCACTTGTTGTCTTTCTCTTTGTACCACGGCGGCCGGTGCTCGATTCGCAACGTCTTAAAAATTTGTGCAGTGGAACGTTGTGACCGCTCAATGCTCGATTCCTCACGCGAACCTTTTGTTAACATTTTGTTCGCTTATTCGCTGCGAACGTTCGACGATAGACACTCTATCACGCTACTGCGACGCGTACACTCTCTGACTTGTAAGACGATCCTCTCTCTCAGAGGAAGATTCTCCAATACGACGCATTTTGGCTGCCCTACACCGGGAGCTCTGTTTAGAAAGTTGTATCCTTCTTCTAGGTATATTAGTAGGTATCTATTGTAAACGATTAAATTAGGTAAAATCAAGTGGTAAAGCGTTTCATAAATGTAGGCAGGTATATACAGGTTATAGATAAGAATTGAATAGGTTCTAATGTAACTATATTGTAATGAGGTAATAAGTAAGAGAGTAATTCTGAGAAGAACTTTTTAACATAAATATAGCTCTAAAAAGAATTTTTCAAAATACTTGTAACTCTCAAAAGAACTTTTTAAATTCAATAAAATCGTATGTGCAAGTGCTCGTTCTGATAACTAGATATAGAACTCTTTAACATAAATGTAGCTCTAAAAATAACTTTTTCATATAGTTTTAGCTCCCTAAATCTCCCGCCCTTTCAATCGAATGTTCAATTTTTCTTACGAAAAAGCACTATTTTGCTCCGGCAATCACGGCGCAGGGACCCGTCAGCTGAACGCGCGATCAAGCGCCACTCTGATTTTATACGTATCAACGATTATATATATTTTTCATTATCTCCTGAACTATGGGTCCAAATAAGTTGCTGTAACTGACAAAGTTTATCTACATTTAAGATAATCTTGATGATAAAATATTTTTTTGAAGTGAAAACTTCTTTAAGCACGTTGTGCACTTTTGGTTTGTGGAAAAAGTACTGAAACCGTCACGCTCAGATACATATTTACAAATATTTGTATATAACAAGTCGTTGTGCAATTGTGGTATCTGGAAAAAGAATTGGACTCGCGTGACCGTCCCGCTCAGATACACATATACTGATGTGTATAACACACGTCTCAATCGCTCGTGTTCTCTAGACGTAGAGTAGAGTTTCAGTGTAATAATATTTTATAGTTTATTTTAATACAAAGGTGCTATAATTTTCGAATATTATTTATTTTAAAAACTGTACCAAATTTGGATAGCTATATAGTTATTGTGCAATGAAGTAAATTTGATAATGTGGAGAATGTTAAAAATGATATAAGTACTGTTAATAAAAATACCTTAGGGAATTGAACACATTGAAATTTTAAGTGTTGGAATAAATTCTTGCAACATTGAACTCTGCCTGTCTTATCATAAGGAGCATGATCGCAAATTTTAATTAAAATATATCGGTACGACCGGATTTTAGTAAGAAGGCTTCAACTATTAAAACTGAGTTACGTTGAAGCATATTTTGTATATTTTATTATAATATAGTGGGTTTATAAAAGTTATTTTGTTTGTAATAGACAAACAAAATGAACACACTTCTGATTGGCAATTCACTATTATTATAATTATTATAAACATTTTTCATTTTAACTAGTTACCCAATTTTTAGGGGGTAGTATTTAATCGTATGATATAATAATAATATAAGTCTCTTTTTTCTAACAAAACATTCGAAAGTAGCACCAAAAATACTGAATTTCACACTCAATATTCACACAAATGAAATAAAATTCAGTATACTGTTTAATAGATGAAGCAAAACTGATTTGCTATGTGATCATCTGTTATCTAAAAGTAAATGTAATAATTATTTGAGTCACAATAAAATATGATGTCTATTTTATGGAAACTTATTATCTAATACATCGAGTGTTCAAAATATTTAATATTTGTTACAAAAATTGGCTTCTGCCTGGCACTCGCCAGCCGCAACCGCGGCACGCTCACTTCGCTCGCTCGGCTTGTCCGTTGTGGTCGCAGTTCTAACCTAACTTAAACCTAGCCTATATGTACACTCTGTGGAATGAAATTTGGTGGTGGATACATATATTATTGTAAAGGAAGTTAGAAATCATTTTTTGAAATTCCATTGTTACTTTTGATAATTTAGTGTGCAAGTCAGTATTTTTGTTTTACAAACTATATTTTTGTTTTAAAAATAGTATATCTGTTGGGTCAGTTAGATTATAAAAAAGGTAATCTTATTTTAACTAAATTTAAATATTTTTAGTTCAATATATTAAGATATTCAAAAAGATTATTTGCTGAGTAGCCATTGTTCTGGTATACAGTAAGTTAATTAGTGGAGACACTTCGTTAGCTTAAATTGAAAATAGAAGCGCTGCCGCGCTGTTAAAAAATTCCCATTTTCAAGTACCTACTCAATTACACAAAATTTTATAAAATTGGTTTATAATAAATATTTATTTGTACCTATTATGTAGATAATAATCATTCTTTTTGTGAAAATATGAAATTTTATTACTATATTAATATGTTGATAAAAATAATTTCAAAAAAAAATATTTCTTAACAACCCAAAAATAATGTTTATTTTATCAGATCGGACTTGAAATTGATACTGAATTGAGATTGAAAACTTCCCATGGCACGGGGCACCGTAGCATGGCTCCCCCGGGGGTGACGGGTAGAGCTGTCCGCTACCCTAGCAGAAGCAGGCCTGAGAAGGTGGCGCGACGTGTTCCGCGTGCGCCTCTCTAAACCGGACGGGGGCAAGGCCCCCGTACTCTATGGTGTGGCCGCCTGCTGACCAAGAGGCGGCCAAGGTCTGCAGGAGTTCCCGGAGGCTTCCTTCTTAGGGTATTCCCGGGTCCCCTACAATAGGCCCACTTGTGACAGAACACCGTGTGGTTTTAGTCGGTTCGATTCCGACATACCACTTCACCATTAGCTCAGGTGAGGTGATGACCCGAGGGGGTATCCACAAGAAAAAAAAAAAAAAAAAAAAAGCATGGCTCTCCCACGAACACCTCATAATCCAATCCTTCATAAGGAATATCTGCTCCTCCTTGTCTCGCCGCAACTGGTACTGCAGCTGACGAGCCTGCTCCTCCTGGTGACGGGCCTGCTCCTCCACTCTCTATGACTTCCTATAGTCGTCAATAGATGGCGCGGGTTATTGGTAACAATATAATATATGAATTATATATGATTAATGAACGTATTCTATTTCATCCTCACAAATTTCAATAAAATTAGTTTACCAAAGAGTATACAAACACACGTTTACCTTTTCCTGAAGAGTTTTAATAAATGCTAGGCTGATAGGCCAATTTAGCAGACTTTAAAAAGACCTCTCCATATTAGACTGAATTTTGTTTTTTGTGTAGCTATATTACGCGGTATCTTCGCCATTGGTGAACTGATTTCAATAAAAAAAATAATGTTTTGAATTTGCTCCCCTTTTTAAATCTGTAAATTCATATCGACACTTTCCCAATTCTTCAAGATTGACTTGCAAACACTTCAAAAGCAGGCATTTCAAGGATCTAGGTAAAAGGTATTTTTTTGACTTAATTGCTTAGAAGCTGCGTCTATATTCTATAGAACTTTGCAATTGAAACCAATAAAATAATTAATTTGCGGTTTTCAACCTTGTTCTTCAGTGATTTTTAGTTGAATTATCTTAACGCAAAGTGTTTTGTACTGAGCGATATCTTTAGGGTTCTGTGCTCAAAGGGTGCCATCGGAACTCTATTACTAAGCCTTCGCTGTTCGTCTATCTGTCAGCGGACTGTAACTCATGTATTGGCCCGCGAGCTAGTAACAGATTTTCATGACCAATTTCCTCTCGCGCGAAAACTCGTAAAATGCTTCAGAGAGTTGTATCATAAAGCCTCGTGAATGTCAGCTGCAGTTCCGCCGGGGGTTAAGAATATGCTTACCAACAATTTTGATATTCTTTTTTAAAATGTAAAAATTGTATTAATCAAAATCCCTATAATCCTGACCCATTTATGTATCCAAGCACACCTAGATGATCTTATACAAAGTGATTCGAGTTGTCTGGTCATATCGCATGTATTAAAACACCATATATTTGTAGTAGGCATATCGTGGCTTACGAAGTCATGAGTTAGTTTGAGCATTCATTAATATTCAAGTTATTAAAGTTGGTTCTTGTCCCCAGAGACTAAGGTGGGTCGCCATTACGCTACTGTTGTGGTCACCACACACACACTGCAGAGAATTCACGTAAGTACAACCGTTGCCTAATTATCGGTGGCTATGTTTAAATACATTTGCTATGAAAGGCCATAGCAACTAGATTTCTGATGGAATGGGAGCTGTTGAATAAAGCCGTGACAGCTTCCATTAAGGAGTGGGGAACGTGCGAATGACAACGCTGGTCTTGCGAGGGTACCATCAAGCGGGCCAGACCCTTATTTCCAGCTTTTCTTAGTAATATAAAAGTAAATATTAGTGTTTTAATCCAATGCAAATGCAAATATACAAATACCTACTAGATTTAAACAAGTGAAAGAAAAGAAGTTCAAACAACACTTTCAACTGCAGGTTTTGATCAAACTGAAGTCCCTAAAACCGAGGTCGTTAAAGCAATCTGAAAGCTCACACCTATTGCCGATATGCAGTACAGTGCAATACCTAAAAGCTCCAAATGAGGGTTTGCCTCACCAGTTCAAGTTTAGAATTAAATTATTTAATCTTAACCAATAAAAAAATGCTAATGTGAGTTTGCTTGTTTGTTACGCCTTCACGCCTCAATCGATCCTGAAATTTTGACTTTTCATCGAGAAAAAAGTAGTTCTTCGCAGGCATTACTACTAGTATTGTTTGACGACAAACGCTTCGAGGAAACTATAGTTTTGATTTTGACAACGAATATTTAACTAATAAATGAAAACTTTAAAGTTGCGAAAATTAAGTTTACCTGTGGGATGTCAGGCGTACGTGACCAACTCTATCAAGGGTCTTCTGTTAACTCTACTATGCCAGCAGGAATATAATACTACGCTTCTGCATGCTCTGCTGTGCTAGATTTCTTGTTGCGTACACCTCCCTAACAAGGTACCTACTGCAACGCATACCAGGTACCAGGACCAGGCAAACAAAGTGGCCGCCAACTACAAATAAATAATTAATTGGTGCCGAAAAGTTGGTATGTCTACTACTAGTTTACTTATTATTTTTTTTGCGTTACATAATATTAATTTATTAAATGAATTTATTTTAAATTCAAATATCTTATTAGGGTGAACTTATATTAATCTAATATTACAGTACTTCATCGTCTAGAACCATAAACTTTATAACCTAAGTAACTTTTGAAATCATAAGATGTCTTAGCGCTAGTCATAGATCTTCAAATAAGTATTATTGCTATATCTAACCGAAGTGCATAATGACATAATGCATGAAAACTCATAAATCTTCATTAAACGGTTCTTTAGGAAGAGGCCATAACATAAAACCGTATCTATTTAGGTACCTACCGATTGATGTTCTATGCATAGATCACTCAGTTTATGTATTTAATTTAAATTTTGAATACGTGCTAGCATATATTTTATGATGTTGTTCGTATTACGATATTTAAATTCAGTGAACACTTTCATAAAATGGGGGTTATAAAAGGGTAGGAATCCCACTAATATTATAAATGTGAAAGTTTGGATGGATGGATGGATGTTTGTTACTGATGTTGTTTTCACGCAAAAAGCACTGAACCGATTGCGATGAAACTTGGTATGTAGATAGCTGATAAGTTGATAACAATCACTTGAGTGCTGATCGAGGTACGAACAACATGGCAGTTACCATAGTCACAGAATACATATTAGTACCAGTACAGAAGGACCCCTCCGCAATACCATTTAAATAAATAGCGAATCTGGATCCGACACAATAATGTGCAATTCGGATCGCACACCGATAATTACCTACAGGTTATATTAACCTAAAACTTGCCTCTCTTTCTATCGCGTAACTCTTATATGTTCTGATGACGTTAGGGTTGTCTTCTGTTTGTATATCTTCTGTATGTGTACCTGGATGAACGAGCTTCGCTCGGTTTTTTTTTCATTTTCTAAAAATGAAACAATGAGCCATCAAAAATCTTACATCAACATTTAAAAGTTAGAAAACTTTGCTTTTTTTTATATTACAGGGGGCAAACGAGCAGACGGGTCACCTGATGGTAAGTGACTATCTTCGTCGAATTCCAAGGATGTTGATGGAATGTCCAGATTTTTCTGAAAATGTCTTCATAAAAAAATTAAAAAACAAAATTTTTGTAATTTATTTGAAAATTCACAATGTGTTGTTTATGTATGTGCACCTGCATTAGAAAAAACATTTGCCGAAAAAAAAAAAAAAATTTTTTTTTCAATATCCATTTATTTTTCAAGGTAAATCAAGTACTAGTCGGCTACACATAACGCTCACAAAATTTTACTACACCTTTATGTAACTTCTTTATTACATTATTTATTTATCTTAACATCTCGCAAACTTATTAGAAATCAAAATCATAATCAAATGTTTTCCCAACAATTTTGGATAAATACTCGAGTATACATGGATAAATATGAAGTATTTATCCATTTTGAGTATTTCCATCCTCCCATCCCATCACTACAGTCACAGCATAAGTAAAGAAAAATGCAAAAGCGTTAATTTGTTGTTATGTCTGTCTGTCTTTGTCTGTCAAGATCCTTTTCTTCGGGAACCCGTGGAGGCTTCAAGTTGAAATTACCATCAAACACTTATGTCAGCGGTCCTTTGAAGCTGTACAGAAATTAAGCTTCTAAGTCAACGCAATCAAAAGATACAGCCATCAAGCTTTTGATTTTAACAAATTTGAACAATTCCCAGGTAAATCAAAACCTATAGGGGTACTTCGCATTGACCTAGAATCATGAAATTTGGTAAGAAGCACAAGTAAAGGAAAAATCTGAGTCGTTAATTTGTTGTTATATCACATAAAAAAATGTTTTTGAAATTACAAACTTATATTTTGCGGTTGGAAAGTTGACTTTGTCGTAAATCGATGTATGAGAGACTATTTTTAGAACTGCAAAGTTAAGTTTGTCTTTTGGAAAAGACGGGTAAATGTCTTCGAGAATTAATTCCCAAGATAGAGGCACTATCTACATGCAAGTTTGCTTACGGAACCCTCGGTGCGCGAGTCAGCCTCGCAGTTGCCCGGTTTTTTGTTTTTATTACTTTACTTTAACTAACTATAAAATATAAATGTAACTTTTATGGTAATGTATAGATGATTCAATTATTATTATTACGTGGGGTACATTGAAAGTTATGCGTAACTCATTAATAAAACAATTTACATGTAAAGTAAAATATTTTATTTACTGCTTTTCGAACGCTTTTCTCCATTACATTTTAAACACTTTTTCATTCGCGCAAACCATTTTTTAAAACATGAGGACCATTGGTCTAAGGGCATGTTTTTCACGTGCTGGTTGAAAGCTATCACGGCCTCTGCCGGCCCCGTAAATGTCATGCCTCTCATAAAATCTTTAATTTTTGGGAAAATAAAGAAATTGCATGGTGCCAGGTCTGGACTATGTGCGGGATGGATCACTAGCTCTACCTTTTCAGAAGCCAAAAATGACTTAGTCTTGTTCGCAGTGTGCGCCGAAGCATTGTCATGGTGCAATAGGATGCGACTTCTTGGTCGTTTTTCCCTAACTTTTTCAAAGACACTGGGCAAACAAATAGTGTACCACTCAGCATTAACCGTCTTTTGTTCTTCAAGTGGGATCGTGTAGACAGGCCCGTCCGGGGAAAAAAAGAAACCCAATCATTTTTTTGGCCTACGTTTCTCACCTTCGTCAATTTTGTTGGTTTGCTGTCACCTTCGCCACCCACACAGAAGACTGTTGCTTTCTTTCCGGCATGTAACAATATATCAATGTTTCATCTCATCTCTTGAACATCCGTGTTCGTACTTTAACAACATTTTTTTGCACCAATCAACACGAGTCCGTTTTTGTTCTGGAGTGAGTTCATGAGGAGTCCAGCGGCAACATCACCTGGGATAATTGGCAATCCACCACGTGCGATTCTCCAGAAATTTTTTGCCTCATACAACCAATCTCTGGAACAAATTGTCGCCTGTGGTACTTCCGGATCGATACGACGAGATGCGAGTATGCTCTTTTCTTGGAGGTTTGAACCTTCAAGAAAAGAGCTTACTCGCATCTCAAACGCCGGCAACGCACTTGTGACTCTTGAGTTGCAGGTGTCCATGGGCGATGGTTGTCACTTACCATCAGGTGACCCGTCTGCTCGTTTGCCCACTTTAATATAAAGCCTTACGGTGCTCAATTACCCTCCCTAAAGGATTTTGAAGACCAGTAGTGCAGTCTTGCGGAGTCAGTGAACTTCTGAAATCATAAAAAATCATCACCCTATCTTTTCGCGTTAATTCCATTTTTGCTATGGACGACGAACTTCAACTTGTGATATAAAACAATTGACACGCGATTTCCCGCTATTTTTTTAATCAATGATTGAGTTTCTTATGTTTAAAAAAATATAACATTCGAAATTTACACATTTATGAGCGGCCAGGAGCGCAGAACTTTCAGTGTGAAACGCTTAAGAATCAAACTATGATTTGCGGTTCAGAGGATTACTCCTGTGGCAAATCCTAGTTTGATTCTTAAAGGATTTCATACTTTCATTCTCCTCAGATTCGTTGAATGGAGCTGAACATGAATTAGCAACTTTTTAACCTTTCACCGTTTTAGTACAAAGTAAATTAAAAAACAATCAGAATACATATTATCGTGATATCTTAGTATACCCACCCCCCTTCCCCCTTCTGATATTTTGAGATTTTTTCTGAACCCCCTCCCCCCCTTTCGGCCCTCACATGATTAATAGACGATTCCTAACCTTCCTCAATGTATGCTCTAGTTCGTAGTTCCAAACATAGCGCATTTAAACTAACAAACAATGAAAAAAATAACCTCTTCAGCTTAGAGTATAGATTAGTATAACAGCATTAAAAAAACAATATGTTTGTTTAATGCACTACCTAACTAGAACGATGAAGTACGAAACGATTTAGACTCGTACCGTTACTACATATTATATGCACATGATGTAAATACACCTCTAAAGTAATGTATCCGGTATACATTGGGGTGGTACCTTCAAAACCAAATTCGTGAGCATTGAGCGCACGTAACGTTATATACTAAAAACAATGTTACATAAAAAAAGATGCTGTAATACTTACAGTTTATATTGCGAAGCCAACGTTCTAACAGTCAGACAGATGTATATTTTGAAATGTATTCTCAAAACGCATGGTAAAATAAACATTGACCCAAACATAATCGCTTGTTTGCGATAATATCGACATAATTCAAAATTCAGTCGAATTGAACTAAGTATGCCAAACGATCATAAATCTTTGATATTTTATGGTGAACAAAGATGCAATGTCGATTGCGTGCTTCACTATATATTTAGAAAAAAATACTCCAGCGGAAATCACAAAACATTGCCATTGTGTAAAATTAATAATTTTGAGTTGTGTTGCTATTCTCGCAAACCAGGGACATGTAAAAAACGAACACAACACTCAGTCGTGACCATACCACCTAAAGTTTATGGTCGTGACATACCCTGTGACTAAAACCGTTTTTTTTTTCAAAACCATTTCATATCAATTCTCTAAAATTATATACTTAACACTATAAAAAAATATATATAATATATATACATATATATATATATATGTAACATGACTCATCAGCAATGCAAAACAAGCGTAACAGAATGGTTGAAATCTCTCACTTACTAAGAATTTGAGGAACTCCTAAAATGACAGCCAACGCAACTCGCACAAAAAAGCAACAACTCCACATACACACACACACACAAGCGCACGCATGCAGCCATACATAAACACACACACGCACAAACACACACGCACACACACACGCAAACACACACACACACAAAACGCTATCAAAACCTTGGTCAATACTTCAATACCTTTAATAAATTACTTATTATGGCCATACTGCTCAAGACCTATAAGTACTACGCTATTTATAAGTTAAATATTTCTAAGCTAAGCTAACCTATGGTGCCTATGGTATGTATAGTGATTATGCCTACTTTTACTTAACCTTAATGTACTATTAGTGTAGCTAAAGTATAAGCCACGGACAAGAGGGGACTCTTCTAATACAGGTTAATTAAACTTAACAGAAGAGTGCCCAAACCCTATAATATTACCCATATAGTAGCTGAAAATAAACAAATTTTGTTCTGTTTTTTTTTTTAAAGTTGCAGTGAGAATAGATTCCTGAGGAACCCGGCATTAATTGCGATTAGGTCGGAAGAGCAGCCATCTAAGAAGACTCGAATCGACCGTTCCCTTAGGATATCATATATCCAGTCGCAGAGTTCGGTTGGTATGCTATGCGCTGGAAGTTTACATAATAGAGCTTCGTGCCAGAACCATCAAAGGCCTTGGATTTGTCTAAGGACACGGCTATTGCCTCGCCATGACCCTCCAAAGCCTTGCTCCATCGGTGGGTGGCGTATATAAAAAGGTCACAGACAGAACAAATGATCGTGCTCATCACACAATTATTTGTCCTAGGTGGGAATCGAACCCTCGACCTCTGGCTCAGTAGTCAGGATCATTATTCACCAGACAAACAGTCCAGTCATACAGATTTAGTTATTCTGGTTTACAGTATAAAACACTATATACCTAGTAGTGTAGTAGTATAAGGATATATAGTGTCGTAGGACTGCACGTCAGAAGTGAAAACACGTACACACACACATATGTGTATTTGTCATCTGAGTATGACGGTCCACCGAGTTCAGTGCTTTTCCCCCATACCACAGATAACATAATACTATACTAGTACCCATACCAAAAGTGTCTAACGTGCCTAAACAAGATTTCACTTAAAACAACTGGTAATTGGCAGACATGTAGTTCATAGGCTGGCGAAGTTAGCTAAAAACGGATGCTAAGCTAAGAACAGTTGTATTACCTCAGACCTACTGCAGAAACCTTGTGTTTTTGATTTATATGTAACTAGCAACCCGCCCCGGCTTTGCACGGGTACAAATTATACACCTAAACCTTCCTCATGAATCACTCTGTCTATTAGTGAAAACCGCATGAAAATCCGTTCAGTAGTTTTTCAGTTTATCGCGAACAGACAGACAGACGCGGCGGGGGACTTTGTTTTATAATATGTGATATGATGTGTAGTGAAGATTTTTATAATATGATTTTTTTTCATCATTACCTCAGCTACATGATATGATGATGATTCTAAACGCAAAAACCTTATAAAGTAATGAAAAGTAAACAGAAACACTATTCGTTCCTACAATTTTCGAGGGTTTCTCTCAATTTTATCGGAATCCCATCATCAGATCCTGACTTCCTTGACATAAGACCACCCTTGAGGTACCCTATCTAACAAAAAAGAATAATCAAAGTCGGTCCTGCCCGCCAGCCGCTCTGCTCCCGCTTTTTAAATCTCTCATATCTTCTAAGATATTCATTTTAATAATATGTTGTAAAGGGCAATTTTGATGTACATGAAATGCACAACGTATCTAATATATTTAATTGGATAAGGAATAATATTGTATTGTTTAAAATAGTTTGATAAATAACCCATAATTTTTTTGTAATATGTAAAAGATAAAAATGGTTACTGTGAGTTATCCTTAGGAGATAAACATGTACCATCGCGGACAATTCTGTAGTACATTAATTCGATCTATCTCGTAAGGTTTGCAATGTAAGCGCACACAAATATGTTTCTTACGACATGACATTACAAATCTTTAAATTTCTCGACTTTTCTCTACAATAATATGCATGTATACTACATATAAAGCTTCCTCTTGAATCACTCTGTCCATTGGTGAAAACCGCATAAAAAATCCGTTCAGTAGTTTTTCCGTTTATTTAACAGACAGACAAACAGACAGACGCAGCGGGGGACTATGTTTTATAATATGTAGTGGTAATTGTTATTTTCCTCGCTAGATTACATCTGTAATATCTTCGAAAATATTCATTTAAATTGCATGCTGTAAAGGGCCACATTGATCTATATTAAATGTACAATGTATTTAAGGTACTTAGTTGGATAAGGATTAATGCAGTATTGCTTAAAATCGCTTCGTGAATAAACCATTATTTCTCGTAAAAAGTAAAGGATATAAAATGGTTATTGTGGGTTATTCCTAAGAGATAGACACATACCCTCGCGGACTTTTTTGTAGACCTTTTTCAGGTGTACAATACTGTGGTACATTATTTTGATCTATCTCGTAGGATTCAGCCAGCGTTTGCAATGTAAGCGCAAAAAAATGTGTTTATTTACGACATCACATTAGAAACCTCTAAAATTATCAGTGTTTCTCTACTATATTACGCATGTATTATACATATAAACCTTCCCCTTGAATCACTCTATCTATAAAAGAAAAAAACGCATAAAAATCCGTTGCGTAGTTTTAAAAATCTGTTTTATACTATGTAGTGATCAGATCTAATAGTGGCCCGATTTATAAAACAACAAAAACTCTGTAAGTTGGCAGACAAATCTCACAATTTAGGCATGGTATTAAATGCCAAAATGCAATTCTATTTAATTATCAAACCATTTTAAGCTTTATCATTGTTAGTCAATGTGATACGAACCATCAACATCGTATGACACATCACAGAACTATATTTTTCGATGTGATTTAATGGTTAACGAAGACGAATCTGACGTTGATTCGTTTTTACTAACACACGCTTAGATCATTAATACTTCTAAATGGACTGTCAAAGCTGTAAAAATGTTGAAAAAATTATAGTCCAGTTGGCCTAAGTACCTTTCCCACGCTCAGTGTCAGTTGCGCTGTTACTAAACTTCAAGCTCAAATTGCATTGCGAAATCGTATTGTTTACAATGACAGTTTGTGAGATAAAAGTGTGCAGAAATTACAAAGGTTGATCTAAAACAACGGAAAAGTTACTTTTCATCATAATGTATTTTATATCAGTTCAAAAAAACAATTAAATAAGCCGTTTCAAAATGAATAATAATGAAGTTGGCCCGTTTATTTTAGTTCTTTTGTGGTGCGACACTCCATATTAATGATCTAAGAACACAGGGATACATAATATATGTATGTTAAGAATTTTCATTTCAAGTTAAGTTTAAAAAAATGTGATAGATTTATATTGTTTCTCTTGTCAAATCTTCTAAATACTTTTAAAAAACTTTACTCAGAAATGTTAGAAATGTTCGATATGAAGTTACAGTGCAACCGCTCTAAAACAATTGTTCAACATTGCTCAGGTATATACCCCGGTGAATTCCCGGGTATTAACCCAACGGGTATTTTTCCGCCGCCCATCTCTAGACACGGCTCCCACTCACGACTGCGAGACTATCTATATCTATATTTTATGGACAGGTAGTCAAGTCCAGACCCATAAACATCCGTGACGGAAAACTGTGGTTTTACTGGGTTCGATTCCGACATAACCACTTCACCAAGTGCTTGATGAGGTGGTTTCCGACTTCCCTGACGTAAAAAAAAGATATAATATAAAATCATTTTTTATTTTATTTATTAAGCAAGTACAAAGACAAATAATACATTAGAAAAAAACTCTGCAAGTAAAGATAGTTTCTTAATAATGACATACTTACAAACAGCTTTATAGAGAAAAATATTCGTTTACTTAATTGCAACCAAAGCATTGGCCTTTTTACAGATTTGTTAATATGAAAAAGATTTTTTTTCTGCTAATCCATAAAACTGAGTTATTCTTACTTAAATATAAGCGTTATAGGCCTTTACTTTTTTTACAAGAAGCATTCCGTTTTAATTTAGTCATATCAGTAAATCCTTGAACAAACAAAATGCTATAGTCATAATCTTTCTTACAGACACGAAGACATCAGAGAAGCGATGGTTTCAATGGTTCATATGATCAGAATGTCACAAGACAAACTAGAACGGCACGAGGTACGCGAGAGGTTACTCGGTGAACAAGTTAAGAAAATGCTAAATAATCTCGACAAGAAACACAGAGCTTTGGAGCCGTTGAAAGAGATGATATCGAAGCTGGATGAACGGCTATCCAACGTTGAAACTATACTTTTACAGGTTTGTATGCACCTCTTAATTTAGAACTGTTAGCCTTAACTATGCTGGAAAGCAGGTACCTAATACAGTCGAGCACGGCGCAGGGTAGAGATGATGAGTTTATTATATAACTACATAGAAACGTGGCTCTATACCTTATAAAATTGTTTATCCGTTGCAAACATGTCTATTTATTATACCTAGTAATACACGCATACTTATGATACGACATTGCCAAAATACTTACAAACCACTTTTTCGTGTTACGAAATGAGCTCTCCACCACGTGCATTGGATTCCCTAACGGATCCGTACACACTCAGTACCCACCAAGTATACATGGTGTATATGTGTCGAATTCACCCTGAATATACACCGAGAATTTTTTTAAGTCTCGTGAGCTGGAATTTTTTGAAGTCCAAAAGTTGAAAATTTTTAAAAGTGACCAATAAGACGTGACCATACCGTATACGTATACCAGCTAAATATACCGCTGAAAAGCCAAAAGAACGAAGAACGCCTGGGGACCGCTTTTTCGTCGGGATCGCCAATGTTGAAGACGGGTCTACTTCATGTGTTGAGGTTGTAATAAAAATGCAGTATGACAATGACTGGCTTGATATAATAGTAAATTTTCGTACTAAATTAATTAAGTACTTAGAAACGCGTTCGCGTCTAGTTCGTCTTGAGGTATTTTGGTGAATGTGCGTACGTTCGTCGGCGCCGGCTAGCAGCCAGTAAGTGTGCGCCTGAGGCCGTGTGCGCTCACCTCTCTTCGGTCCCCGCGGCGCCCCGCGGAGTAGTGTGATTCGCGACAGTAGGTAGTGAAAACTACGTGTGTGCTTAGTGTATTCATGGTGTATATTATGTGTAAACTTGGAGAGTATTCATTCATATACTTTTGATCTACACTAAGATCTATACTGTCACCGGAGTATATTCACACGTAGTTATACGAAATTACACCACGCATAGTGCCATAGCGAGTTTACACTAAGTCATATGATATCATCAAGCTTACGAGGTGTATACTGATTTTTTATTTCAATATATTCAAATAACCCAAGTTAAAACTTAAGAATCTTTACTTATAATAAAAATGTAACAGGTCCAATTCTGTACATTGAAGATATTTTGAAAAAAATTTTGGGGGGCACTTTATGATCGATACTGAAGCCAAAACTATGATTTTTTTCATTTTTGTCTGTCTGTCTGTCTTTTTGTCTGTCTGTATCATGGCTGAGCATCACGCTGAAACTACTGAACGGATTCAAATTAAACTTGGCATGATTTGAGTTCATACTACGAGGTAGGACATAGGATACTTTTTATCCCGAAATTCAGGACGGTTTCCTTGAGAGGGGGATGAAAGTCAAAATGTGTACTTCATTGTAATTCGTTATCGCGTAGTCCGATCGGCAATCATTCTTTTTTTGTTGGAAAGGAGGCACTTTGTAGATTGTTACGTAACCTTCTTTCTTCTATATCTACATGTATAATAAATCTATAAACGTGGAGTTTGTCTGTTTGGTGGCTTTACGTAAAAAGTACAAAGTAATCCCGGCAACGTATTATGCACAAGTATTGTGTGTAATTCGGTGTAACATTTAGTATTTGATTTATCACAATTGGTTCTATCCATACATAGAAAAAATAATTCAAAGTTTTCAACAAAATTGTAAACATCACGTAGCGACATCTGTTGGTCCCACGTAATACTAACTATACAATACTTATAACGTTAAAATAAATAGTGATTTTTTTTAGATATTTATTATCAGCATAGAACACACGCATCTATACTTACCAGAGATCGTGTGGTGGTCGAATTTCAGCCATGGTTATTTTATTGGCCAGTATAACTTGAGCTGTCATTGTATAGTATTACCATGGCAGGTAATCACATATACTGGACGCGCGTAATTTCATTAAGCCCTTTTCACGTAATTTTTAAAGTTGTAAGACATTGTTTATTTTATTTTATGGTAAGGTTTTTATTATTTTATGGTAATTTTGACTAGTAGTGATTTTTATCATATCAGTATCTCGACTATGGCTCGTCATGCTCACTAAAATGTCATTGCTTGCGGCGGGTCGTTTCTTTCCCTCTGATATGGCGAAGGAGACGATGGCTGGTCCATGCGTCATACTCGTGAACGGGTGCTGCTTGGGGTGACTGGTCGGCCTAGTCAGCGATGCTTTAGCCTATACTATTATTTTGGTTCGTTCAACTGCAACTCTAGCCTCTTAATCCAGTCACGAATTAGTTTTAACAGTAAACTTTGTAACTGATGTGCACCTTGAATGATTTCTATGTTTAATAGGTTCGACGGTATCACTGAGTGATATTTTTTGTTTGTACGTTATAAAATGAAATTCAGGTGGCAACAGCTTGCATCATGCTTATCTTTTATGTAACACTAATACCATTGTACCTGAAGATCTCACTTTTAAAAAGAGTGGCCATGAGTTTCTTTGCCAGTATTCTTCTCATAAGGCTCTACGCATTTTGGAAACTGGAAGTTATAGATCGACACAAGCAGGCAGTAGATTTTGGTGTTTTCACCTAATTTACCTCGACAATCCAGTACATGCTGTGGCGTCTATTTGCGTCGATCTATGATTTTTAACAGTAGCTTCAATTTAACGTTCATAAATGTCACTTAGTGTCTTAATTGAATAAACGATTTTGAATTTGAATTTGAATTTGAATTTAAAAATGTTAGCTTTCTCACTTTTTCTATATATAAACTGTTAATATTCCAAAATGCACGTTACTACGTTTGCGAAATTTTCTTAAAAAGCTACAAAGAATTCTCTTCACGTATTAATATATTATGATGATAATAAAACTGTTACAGGTCCAATTCTGTACATTGAAGATATTTTGGAAAAAAATTTGGGGGACAGTCTATAATCGATACTGAAGCCAAAACTATATATTTTTTTCATTTTTGTCATTCTGTCTGTATCATTTAGAACGGATTCAAATGAAACTTGGAAATTTTTGTCCCTTGTGGGATTTGAACCCACAACATTCAGCGTGGCGTAGTGGCGAGGCGACCACTTAAACCATTGTGCCATCTGTGTATAATTTAAACATATATACATATACCTTTAAGAAAATATTTGTAGTGCAATATCTACACAAATATTTATAAAGAGGAATGATTTGGTTTTCTGTTTGTTTGTTTGTGATATAATGAATAGGCTCGGAAACTACTGAACCGATTTTAAAAATTCTTTCTTTTATAGAAAGCTACATTATCAGCGAGTTACATAGGTTATATTTTATATCAGTAATTATAACTTTTCAGCCTGAAATAATGGTATTCGTGATGCAAGACAGACGATAAAGCACTTTCGAGCTGCTTTATCCGAGTGCACTGACTAAATGGTCAGTCGTACATTAAAACTATGTATTCCAAAAGTGTTTGTGTTTAGTAGGTCTAAAAAAAAGTCCGTGGTACCATAAACGTATCTCTTATAAATAAGACACAATAACGCATTTTCTGTCGAAAATAATGTAAACATTAAAACGTGATTTTCAATCGTGATTATTAGGCATAGCATACCAAACTTTACAAAAAAAAAAAAATGCAGTCATAGGACTGTCGAAAAAAGGGTAAACTTAAAACAACGTGTCATATTAGTTCAGTATCAACTTCAAGTCCGATTTGATAAAATAAACATTATTTTTGGGTTTTTATGAAATAGTTTAGGAAGTATTTTTTATTAAAAACTATTTTTATCAACGTATTAATATAGTAATAAAATTTTCGTATTTTCACAAAAAGAATGATTGTTATCTATATAATAGGTACAAATAAATGTATAAATACAAACCAATTTTATAAAATTTTATGTAATTGAGTAGGTACTTAAACATGGAAATTTTTTAACAGCGCTTCTATTTTCAATTTAAGCTAACAGTGTGTATCCACTAATTAATTTAAATCTAGCTGACCCAACAGATATACTATTTTTAAAACAAAAATATATATTGTATAACAAAAATACTGACTTGCACACTAAATTATCAAAAGTAACAATGGAATTTCTAAAATTGATTTCTAACTTCCTTCCAATAATATACGAGTATGTATCCACCGCCAAATTTTATTCACAGAGCGCACATATATGCTAGGTTTAGGTTAGGTTAGAACTGCGACCACAACGCACGAGCCGAGCGAGCGAAGCGAACGTGCCGCGGCAGCGGCCTGCGAGTGCCAGCCAAAACCGAATTCTATTGTAAAATCACAAATGTTTGTAACAAACATTCAATATTTTGAACACTCGATGTATTAGATAATAAGTTTCCATAAAATAGATATCGTATTTAATTGTAACTCAAATGATTATTACATTCACTTTTAGATAACAGATGATCACATAGTAAATCAGTATCATAGGCTTTCAGTTACGATCCAAGCTGCTGTAAATTTGGAGGAATGAGTAAGATTTGCCTTAAGTGCCATACAAAAATGGATAGATAAAGCGAGCGGTGTGTACTGTTCCCAATATTTAGGAACTACCACATACTACCAATATAAAATCTTTAGACGGACATTCGTCCATTTTCAGCACATTTTTTGAAAAATGTTCGTAGGTGCAATAATCTCTTTCAGATGACTGCGTTTGGGAATAAAATAAGTTAAGAAATTAAGGGAGGAAACTTCATGCCCACCTTTAAGGTCGGAAGGGCAGGTTTACCGCCTCATAGGCAGTATTTGCCTGCAATAAAACTTATAGTCATAAACTGATTTTCACGCGGGCGAAGCCGCGGGCACAGCTAGTCTAAGAATAATTTTCGTAGATTGAATCAAATTATCTGCAGGTATAAAGTTGGATTGTTTCACACTTATGAAATATTTTTCGGTCTACGTTAGTTATTGTAAGCCTCTAAATTTTTTTCCTAATTGAGACTTTGAAATAAAATTGAGTGTATACTCGGTGTAAACTTGCGGCATATGATTCGAATTCACACCGAGTATATTGGGTGTATTTTTTTTTCTATACTCAGTGTGTGATCAATAAACACCAAATATACCTATCGTATTCTTCTAAGTATACACCACACTAAGTATACACCAAATTTACACCCAGTATAGGTATACTTTGTATCCGGTGTATACGGGTCTGCTAGGGTTGCTACGCCTGTATTTCAGTTCGACAGGGTTCACAAGTCGCTCTCAAAACAGAGATATTTGTAGAACGGAGTCTTTAAATAAATAACATTTTTTTTCCCCAGAAGGAAGAGCGTGAGAAGTCTTCACAAAATAAAATAAATGAAGTCTTAGGAAACATTCAACAAACTCTAATAACATTGACACCAGCACCCAAAGTATCCACGGAATTAGACAACAGCTTGACTGTGAACGACGACTTACAAAGGAGATTGGACGCGACTGACGCTAAAATAGATGCAGTCAATAAAGAAATAATAAATCTGAAGAACAGTTTAAATTCGGTGAGTTTGTGAGATTAAAATATCGCGCTCTTATTTAGCCAACATAAGTATTCTTATTTTTGTTTAACACCACGGTAAGGCCAACTAATAGTAGGTATTTATACTTAGGTATAATCTTAAATTGTTAAGAGTTGGGTACCGATACTTATGTGCTGTGGAAAAAATTATTCTCTCACAGGTACCTACCTATTTTCGTTATCTATTTTATTTGTTCCGTTTGCGAGGATCTCGATTCTAGTGTGCTTATGTGTTAATCTAGGATACAGTTTATCTGTGTTGTGCTATCTAACTTCTTGAGCCGTTTTAGCTTAAAACTAAAAATACTTACAAATCACTTGTTCGTGTTACTAAATGAGCTCTCCATCACGTGCATTGGATTACTTCGCCTGTATTTCAGTTCGACAGGGTTCACAAGTCCCTCTCAAAACAGAGATATTTTTAGGACGGAGTCTTTAAATAAATAGTTTTATAACAGTTAGATTCAATTATGAAACTATTGAGAATAACTTTTTCCCCAGAAGGAAGAGCGTGTGAAGTCTTCACAAAATAAAATAAATGAAGTCTTAGGAAACATTCAACAAACTCTAGTAACATTGACACCAGCACACACAGTATCCACGGAATTAGACAACAGCTTAACTGTGAACGACGACTTACAAAGGAGATTGGACGCGACGGACGCTAAAATAGATGCAGTCAATAAAGGAATAATAAATCTGAAGAACAGTTTAAATCCGGTGAGTTTGTGAGATGAAAATATCGCGCTCTTATTTAGCCAACATACCTAAGTATTCTTATTTTTGTTTAACAAGCATACCACGGTAAGGCCAGCTAGTGTTATGTTTAGGTATAATCTATGGAAAAAAATATTCTCTTATAGGTACCTATTTTGGTTATCTATTTTATTTATTCCGTTTGCGAGGATCTCGATTCCAGTGTGCATATGTGTTAATCTAGGATACAGTTTATTTGTGTTGTGCTATGTAACTTCTTGAGCCGTTTGATCGTGAAAGAGCAATTGGCATTTTTTTATGTTAATAGGATCATCAGAATCAAATATTTGTAGGGAATAACTAGTGAGCCAACCAATCAAGTAGCGTAGAAAATTTTGTAAACAACAACAAATACAACAAATCAATAACTACATAAGGGGCATAATATCTATATTTTAGGAAGCGTTGCGCGCCATGTGCTTAGATGTAGACATGAATCCATTCGAGAAACACATATCAGAGGCTGAGAAGTTACTGAGCAAGTACGAACTGAAGCTGAACGAGTACAATGGCACCACGTACTCCGTGCAGACAGATTTTAGACCGCACAACGAAGTGGCCGCTGCTGATGATGCGTGGCACAGCAAAATGAATGAAGGTATGTGTTCCATGAATTGTAAATAAGAACTTTAAGATACTTAGAAAACAAAATATGAAGTAGATTTTTCTTTTAACTTTACCTAATGTACCTTTACCTAATGTTATAAGTTCGGTAGGTAATTAAAAAAATTTAGATGTGCACTCGAAACCAACCTCCACATCAACCTTCCTTCTCTACCTCGGTTTACATCGGTTATTTTGTGCTATGACTAAGCGTAAATTATCATTTTCCAACTAAATCTAATAGCAACCAACGGACTGGTCGAATATAAATGAGGATGAATGCTTTTCACAGTGATGGAACGCCAAGAACAGGAGATAAAGAAAATTCAGCGGTTGTTGTCGGATGCTGAGAGCATGTGGAAAGATTTACCGAGACTCGCAGATCTCCACCGCTCAACAAACCAGACCCTTGAAGCCCTATCTAACGCCACGGGTACCACGCTACACAATATCATAATGTGTAAGTTATTTGCTTTTTTAAACTTTTATTTTTTCTAGTTCACTTACTTACGGACTTTAAAATTTCGTTGAATTTTCAACAAAAATTTTACCGTCCGTAAGCAAAACGAATCGTTTCTAGGTTATAGGAACGGGGCATTAGTAATTATTTAATTACTTTACTTATGCATGTATGAATGAGATCTTTATATATTATTAAACAACACAAAGCCTAGTATTTTTCGTGTCTTCTTAATCGTTTTTATTTAACTTAATCAAACCAGATTGTAAATAAGTGTACCTAACTATAGCCTATCTGCATATGGATATATAATATACTAGCTAACCCGTGCAACTTCGTCCGCGTTTGTAAATTTTCCCCGTTTCTGCAACATTTTTGATTGATGCTCCGCTCCTATTGGTTGTAGCGTGATGTTATATAGTCTTACAACCTTCCTCGATAAATGGGCTATCCAACAGTAAAATAATTTTTCAATTATAATAATATAAGAGAATAGATTTCAAATCATTAAATAAAAACATTTACATTTATAAAATACCCGAAGAAGACTGTAACTGGCTGTGGTGTTATTTTTTAAATATGTCTATTGGGTGAATTTGTTTTTATTAAATACATTACAGTAACAACAAAGGTAGAGACAAAAGTACGAGAAATGGGTGACAAACTGGGAATGACAAATGTAGATATCCAGAGAAGTTTGACTCAGAGCAATACTATGACGGAACAGGTATTCAGCGGCATCTCTAGGAGTTACGACTCACTTCGTACTGAGGTGACTTTCTTTAATATTATTCTATGTACAGTCAATTCAATCATACATTCAATGGTATCTATCCCATTGAATTTTATTGTAACATTTAACAATGCAATTTTTTCATGCTTAAACTAGATAGCACTTATTTCGGCACAATCTGATTGGAATATCAGATTATGAAAGAAACCTTTCAAATTAAGTGTCAAACTTAATATTTTAAGTTGCAATTCTGTATAACCTATCAGGGATGTTACGGATATTCGCATCCGCAATCGCGGAGCTTCCGCATCGAGTTTGACATCTGCATCCGTATCCGCATCCGCAATAATCAATGCGGATGCAGATGTAGTGCAAGTCGCGACAAGAAAGAAAGTGAGTGGGGCCGAGGACTGGCGTGTGCCGTAAACATGCTGATTTACCAATAGGAGCGAAGATTTCGGTGACAAGATCCGACGCGTTTGTTATTGTATATCAAGGATGTTGCAGATATTCGCACCCGTATTTGCAATTGCGGAGCTTCCTCATCGATTTTGACATCTGCATCTGCATCCGCGGATAAGAGCTTTAAAAAATCCGCACCTGCATACGCTTCCGCGGATGTCAAAAATTCTGCTACCGCAACATCTCTATTACCTATTACGCTTAGCCTTTGCGTTAAGTGTAAATCAACTAAGAATGATATGATAGGTACTTACTTAGTACTAAATTAGTTGTACCTATATACCATAGTTAGTATGTACTGGTATATAAAACTAATTTAGTACTACCTAATTACTATTAGTTTCACTTTTACAGGTTCAACTGTTGTCGAAAAGCGACAAAATGATTCAAGAGACATCGAACAACGTGCTCTATACGATAAAACGGCTGGAGGACGTCGTCAATCAAATCATTATGCAGTTGACAGATGTTATCATAGGACAACATAAGGTTGCAAATAAAACTGCGGATATGAAGTTAGTACCTTCCTATTTGTGTCCTGTATAATTACTTGGTTGTGTCCTGTTTAATTAATTGTGTCCTGTCTGAAAGATCACAAGCAATTACGTTAATTTGCTACTATAGTGGTATAAAAAATACCTAGAAGTTCGTAAAAGGAATACACTTTGCATGTGGCTATTACTTCCTTAAATTAAAGTTTTTAAAAAGTTATATGGATGCGTGACTATGTGTGGCGATTCGTATAACACGTTTCCTATCTCTTCCCCTTTGAGACCTACGAGTAGGTACTTGTAGAAAACAATTTTTTTTACAACATTCATGTTTTTTGTTGTGTATGTTTATGGTAGGACTGCTACAATTTTGGAATCGGAACCCTTTTAAAATGTTCACCATTCGTACAAAAGATACAGTTGAATGTACTGATATTATTTTTTCTTTAGATTGGACGGCCTCCAGCTTGCAATAACAAACAACCAGACGCTCGCACTCCACAAATTTAGTTCCACCTTTGAGATTGAGATGTCTACCGTGTGGAGACAGATCGGCATCATGCACGAAAAAATTAGGAAGAGTCAGCAAGCCTTAATAAAACTCTCTGTAAGTAAAAAATGGTGATTCAACTCGAATCAAGATTTTTCTACAACTGTGTTATTTGTAAGCGTTTATCGGCTTAAATATAGGTTACCTAGGCATTTCAGTTTAAAATTCGTTAGGTACTTCATTGAAAAACTGACTTGCAAATTACTGGTGCCTTAGTTCTTTATTTGTCTACCTAATAATTTATAAAATTCATGTTAATAGGAAAATTCGGAGCAATACGTTAATATCAGCACGACCACCATGGACAAAGTGAAAAACGAAGTAAGTTCGCTACCTTTAATAAGTCTCTAGTCTCTACTAAACAAATAATAAGCAGCTAACAGTTCGTAGCTGTAGTATTATATATTCTGTGGTAGTGCGCAGGATGCAGAGTACTTCCAATAAGGGGAAACAATGGGGCCGGCAGTTTTGTTTATGTTTTAGGGTTGGGATATTTCTTTCTGTGTCATTGTCATTTTAGGGTGTTTTTGAGAAAGTTTTATAGATAAATAATTCAGCTGGCAACACTAATGCCCAGTGGCGTGACTGTACCATCTGAGGCCCGTGGCTTATTCATCGGATGGGGCACAAGTTCACTCTTGATGCCTCGTGTGCTTAGGGCCTTAGGGTCGGGGCCAGGGAGGCCCTAGGGCCATGGGCCCATGGCATTTTGCCCGCTCTGCCACTCTATTGTTACGCCACTGCTAATGCCGTCCCGTGTCGTCGCCTTCGATGGCGTATGTCATGTCCTTTGTGAACTTCTGCCCATGCTCGAACTTTTACGTAATATTAAATAATTGTTTGCTCCTCAGGTGAACGGCATAAACACAAAAGTGATCGACCTAAAAGAAAATATGAACTTCGTGCTCGGCGAATTGTATATTGTAACACAGAAATTCCAAATGATGGCCTCTAAACTTAATAAAGCTTTAAATAGTATTAATAATAATGCCACCGATGTACCAAGGACCGCAGGTAAATAGCAAATAATGAGTTAAGACGCATTTCAAATACTTGAGACACAGTAAATTATAACTGCGTCTCTACTATCTACATGAAATTGGAAACAAGAAAATAATATTCATTAAAAAATATATATATCACATCGTGAGTAGGTACGGGTACTGGTGTAGTATGCGCGCAAGTGCTAGTCACCTTTTGAGGTATGTGGGCGGCAGGACGGGGGAGGTAGACAAACGTCAAGCAAGCTAACTCAGTCTGCCGTCTAGACATGCGCAAACCATGTCCGACATGGGATTGAACCTGGAACGGTTCCTTTACTTGTCGGAACTAGTTCCAGGAAACATGTCCGAGGAACTTTCTTGTTCCTTAGTTTTATCCGAACATTGTAGTTAACAGTTTTATTTCGGTTCAGGCAGCTCCTCGGACATACACGTTTGTTGTAAACAATATCAATTGATTTTGCTTCATACTCACATACATGCGTAGGACTGTCAACCAATGATGTACAAAATAATAAAGTAGCGTAAATAGACTTAAAATATTTTAAATTAATGTATTGGCTAGGTCTTTAAAAAAAGTAATATTTACATTAATTGTACCTACATCATAATACATAATATACTATACTTATATGTAGGTATTTATTTATAATTGCTAGCGTAAAAAGCAGCTCAGCCACCTTTGGTGCCTTCAATCGTTGCTTTCTGTCCGTTGGGTAAGTCCTGCTTTTCAGAATACACCCTTGCACGGAACAGAAGTAGCGATGAACGGCCTGGAGCACAACGTTCGCGGCATACGGCCATTCGTCACTCGGACAGTTCGTTAATCGTTCCACCATTCAATACCGCTCCGGCCGCTCCTCCAATCCGCGTGATCGTTCCGAGTACCGAGGAACTGTGGCACTATTAGGTTGAGCAATCGGAAAGAACTGACATAGTTCCGACTGCGGACATAGTTCCAAGAACTATTACGCTCCGCAACTACTGCCGTCGACGGCCGCGATGGTTACACGATTCAGTTGTTAACGCCAGTTCTTTCTAAACACACATGAGATAAATATCCTAAGATGGGTCCGCCAATACCACGACACATGAAAAATGTTATTGACAATGTAAAGTTTTTTTCAAAGATGACAAGGAAAGTATGGAACACAAATATGATATGACAATTAATAAATTAATAGCAGAGGCTGCAGTAGTGTCAGCACGCACTGTAACGCGAATTGTAGCTGAAGGAAATTCGAATCTGCAAACAGGAAATTGCAAAATTTTCATCTCCACGGAAACCTATACAAATAAAACAGAGTCCACATTGATGATTTTGACATGGGAGTAATACGAAGAAAAATTCATCAGTTTTATACTGTTGATAAAAAAATCCCAAGTATTTGTAAGCTGCTTGCAGTTTTAAAAGAATCGTGCAGCATCGCATTGTACCTATTTACGTCAGCTTTTACAAGAGATGGGATATTTATTTAAAAAATGTAAATCTAAGAGACACATTTTAATTGAGAGGCCCAGTATTACTGAATGACAAAGTAAGGTATTTAAGAGCTATATGGAAATATACAAATGAAAACCGAAACATATTTTCTGGACGAAACCTACGTTAACATTAGCCATACCTCCAATATGTGTTGGCAATCCGAATCTGAGCCCGGAATTTATGCTGATATTGGCAAATGATTGAATTGGTGATCATGGTGGTAGCCGAGACGAATTAGTTAAGGGTGCCTTAACAATTTTTAAATGAGATTCGAAATGCGAAGATTACCATGGCGATATGAATGCGACAATATTATCATAACTGGGTTAGTAACAAATTGAAAAATAAACTAGCACCTAATTCAGTGTTCGTAATGGACAATGCCTCCTACCATTATGTACAGGTTGGGAAAAAACCTACTATGTCAAGTTTAAAAAGGGACATGCAAGATTGGTTACGCGAACGTTATGTTGAATTTACACCAGACAATACTAAAGCCGATCTCTTTCATCTGATAAATAGAACTCCGACCGAAAAAATGTACACCACGGACGAAATGTTAAAGGCTGCAGGTCATATCGTTCTTCGCCTTTCGCCGTATCATCCCGATCTCAACCCCATTGTGCTTGTGTGGGCCGATATAAAGAATAATTTAGCTTCAAAATTTATATAAATTCTTCATTGGACGACAAAATTACAATCATCACAAGATTGTTTTCTGAGTTCACTTCTGAGTACAAAAATTGAGAACCAATATTGGGACCACATCATGACAATGTGATAGACGAGTTGATGATAAACCTGAAAAATGATTCAGATATATACAGAGTAATGGAGAAGACGATATGGATTAATTTTGTACTACAACGGTGATAGTGAAAATTATATTTTAATTCTTCTTATTGAGAAACGTTAATTTGTTTATAACACTGTTTTGTATCACAAATAATAAAATTTTATGGACACTTTTAAATGTGTTTTTTTTTAGCCCGGGAATAGAAAAATATAATATGATAATTTACCCATTAGGTACATTACTTAAGACAGTTTCGAACATGGTTTATCCGGAGATTTATCTGTCCTTAAATATCTCGTATACCTCTTGTCAAACGCGCCCTCCATCTCAACGCCCGCATAACTCAGGCGGTTACTAGCACTTCCGCGCAGACTAGTATTATGTGGTGCGGGGTACTTAGGTAATTGGTAAAAAAATGCATGTTTGTTTGTTTTGCAGGTCTTAAAACGGTGAACGGTTTGCGGTCTTAAAAACTTACGGTGAACATAACGTTCCCCGTAAGTTTTTAAGACCGCAAACCGATGCATTCCGTGGCTGACAGCTCCCCTACCGATATGGTAATTAAGAATAGTAAAAACTCATTAGATACACCTGAAACTCAAATTTCTAAAAAAAAGAGTTTTTATCATAGAGGTATTATAGCTAGAGGCGGAAGGTATTGGATTCCCTGTGTGTGGGTTGGTGACGTCGGTGGAAAGAGAAAGAAGACAGCGATTTACATGTATCTCTACACACTACACTGATTGGTTGACTCAAAGTATACTTATGAGTAAATGTTATCAGAGGTTTAAAACATAACCTATGGACCGTCCTGTATACAGCAGCATTACCATGTTATAGTTATTAATAGTTTTAAAAAAAAATTCAACATGACAAAATACTGTTGTTTGTAAATGCTAAATGCTGCTGAACCTTTTTGTTACTCTCAAATTACAATATAGCTTATTTCAACAGTTTACAAATTACAGAAAATTAGAATAATAGTAGCTTATGACAGTCATTTAATATAAAAAAATTATAAAATCAAAGACTTGACTTCCAAAAGAAGCAAAATGTTTATTTGATGCGGTTATCCTATCTTTTTTATGAAACTCATAAAAACAGAGATATTATAGATAAATCAGCGATGAGGTGCGAGAAAGATGCATGTAAATTGCAGTCTTCTTTCTCTTTCTACCGACGCGACGTCGCCAGATTGTGGCTCCCCGCCTCTAGCTATAATACCTCTATGGTTTTTATGCATAAAAGGAATGTCAGCAAGCCTTGGTAGAACTGTGTGTGTAATTGACTGGACTGTTGGTCTAGTGGTTAGTGATCCTGACTGCTGAACAGAGGTCGTGGGTTCGATTCCCACGGAGGACCAATAATTGGGTGATGAGCATGATCATCTGTCCTGTGTCTGGGTGTCATAGTACAAGTTTTGCCTAGTTTTCGATCAGACGACGGGGGTGAGTTGTGTCAAGTTATTATTATTAATATTACTTTCAACTTCTGAACAAATTTATATTTTTTATCTCTTGCAGCACATCGATGGAACTATAGCGGTAGTTTCTTTTAATATAAATTATTTAACAGTTCTCATGAAATTAAGTAGTGATAAATGAGACTGAAAAAATAAATTCATTATTTTCAAGTTTGTTTAACTGTAAAACTGTCAACTGAACAACGTGAGAGTCAACTATACTTGCGTTATTTTGTGGTTGAAAGTATGTAGTCATTGCCCACATTTCCCATAAATACAAGCAACTAAGGAACGCACATACGTGATGAGGTTATATTTTAGTAATGAGATTTCTGTTTTCAGACGCTGGCCCCGGACCTCACAACATTACAGGCGAGACGTAGACAACATAAAGAACTTATACCAAATAACATAGAAATAGTCAATAGCTAATTAACGTTATATGTATAAGTGTTTACCATGTAGAAATAACTTGTAAGTCTGATATGTAAGAGGTGTGTTAGTAAAAAAGGAAATAAAACTCGTACAATATTAACTTTTGCAAATATTTAATCTCTTTCATAATCGTGGATCTATATATTTATATTGTACAAGTTATATGATACAATCAAAGTTTATCGTGACAGATATCCCAGCGTCACGTACTAGTGAACGCACAAAACCAACAATATATAACTGACAAGGATCCTTCTAAGAAAACGTGAATCAACTGTACAATCATAATATTGATATAATATTTATTATTGATCTTAAATAATATACACACAAATTATTTGTCATCCATTTTGATTATTTTATTAATTCTGATTACAACCTCATTTTCCTATGTGCAATTAATATTAATGTAACAAATGAATGATGCTTACTGATTTGCTAAATACGTAAAAATGTTGATAAAAATCCGTGCTCTACACTGAACTGTTACAATACTAATACCGAGCGGAACTGAATAAGTACGGAGTTCCACGAGATAATCCAACGAATACTCAAGTCTTAATGAAGGCTAATAAAAATGTGAAAATAAGTCGGAATTGCGGATTTAAATCCTTTTATAGGTAAAACACTAGACACATTCGTTGTTACTGAACAGCCTATTATTGGAAGTCGCTTACCTACATTTCTTGGCATAACTTAACGGTAAACAAAAGCAATATCAGTTAGTACTACGCGAACCAGTCGCTTCTCATTTTTAGAAACTTATCTACTTAGTAGGATATCGGTTTACTATCAATAGTTTTAATATATAGTTTATCCATTTTATATAATGATAATAAAAAAGGAAATTATATGGAACTTGAAAACCAATAACATAACAAACTGGCAAAATTTCATGGCAGTGGCATACAGAACACTCGTACATGAATAGCACTTGAACATTTTTACATTGTAAATGTATGTACATGGGTAAAATATACATGTACACTATATTTATGCAAAAAATATTTACACGTATCTTAAGTAATTATGTATTAAAAAGCACTTAACCACCCCTTTCCACACACCCCTGGATACCAAAAAAATTATAGAAAGTAATAAAAAAAATTTAAGCAAGAAAAATAAATGTAATACGCAAAACTATTAAATGTTACATAGTACGTTGATCATGCATTAGATAAAGTATTTATATTGATAATAAACAATATATTTATTTGAAGCATAATTAAGCTTTATAAAGTCATTTCGATAATTCAAAAACTTTACCTATAACTATATGATTAAAAAACAACTTAAGAAATTGTAAAGTTTAACGTGAATCTATCCAAAGGCCGAATATGAACGTACAACAAGCTCCCTAAGTGAAGTAATTCTAAGTCAATGAGATGAACCGTACCACGACTGGTGAGAGATCTACACTTTGTACAATGCGGTATAAAACGAGTGATGCGCGATGGTGACGGCGCGGCTCGAAGGCCCCGCTGCCAACCCCGCTTCATATTTACTTACACCACGGTAACCTACTATTTATAATTTATTAACTCCTAACTAAGTTTCAAGTGTAAAATTGTGCCACACAAGCGATCTCGATGGGACATCTAAAGCCGAACGCAATCGTCGGGCGCGCCTACCGACTGCCGCTATTGATGGAATGTCGAACATGGAATGCATATAATAAATTCCTGTAAACGACAAGGTTTTCAACCCTGTAACATTGGTGAATTAATTACATTGTGTAATTTCCACTACCACTCGTATCATATAAAACACCCGCTACTGATTACTTTCCGGATAACTATATGTATAATACGACTACACTCAATTTTGGTTTCAATTGGAGTCCCTATCGCGTTAATTTCAATACATTATCTAATTTACATAGACGTGGCCGGATATAAAGGTGATGTTTGTATACCCTAATACCGATCACATACGCCAGTTAAATTACTCCGACATACGCTAATATTGTTTTTGTGTGATGGAACTTACATAGGAAGACATACAACTATATACATACGCCTTTATGACCATTGCAAATAAAATCATAATAACCTCTTATGTAGTACACTCTGTAATGAAGAAAATATCGCGTCCGCAACAGCCTCGGTGTATAGCTACTGTGTACATATAGCAACAAATCAACGGAAACATAAGTAGGTATCGAGATTTCGGACCTCTTTACTTTTGGGTGTGCTTAAACCACTATCCTTTCTAGCCTGCATGCGTGCTGTCAAGTGTGTAAGATTTTACTGTTCTGCGTGACGAGTCAAAAAAAGATGCGAAAAGATGTGGACGCAAACCTGCACAACAGTAGGGGAACTTCATTGAATGCTCGTGCGCATGTGGCGTGTTAGCACGGTCCAGTCTATCCACTCACATTTAACATTCTCGGAAACGAGATTGCAAAATAAGTCATGACCACCCCAAAAATCCGAGGCACTTTCATGATCTTAAGAGTAATGATATACAACTACAAACTAGTGGTACCAAATGTTAGCTCATTGTCATCCCGCAAAGGACCCGTTGATACAACGGGTGTGACACAATTAAAGCTATGGACATGTTCCACGTACTAATCGTTTATAAGTCTAACCTAACACGGAGAGAGAAGGGAGCTATCGTACACGTACAGAGTACTTATATATATATATATATATATGTATATATACCTACTTTCAGCTCTTAAAACTTACACGAACTGACCGTTAACCAGTGCGATTACATACAAAATTGGTGTGGTAAAATGAGTGTCCGAATCCATTAAAATATCTAAAGTGCTGCCATGTTAAAAAATATAGTGTCTCCCGGTGTACTTGGAAAAAATTGAACGAGTGCAGTAGTGAAAAATATTCGATCCATTCAAATCATTACTCCTTATCTAATACTTTGTCCTAAAGTAATATGATTAATAATGGTAAAAGTATGTGCCACATGAACCCTTCCATTGACGAACCGAACCCACAAGCGGAATGTTACGTCCACACGTCATCTATGTACATTATATCGACAAGTTGCAATAACAAAACAACAATTAATTTATGTATAGTTAAAAACCATCGCACATAAAAGTTATGTACAAGTTCAACGGGTTCAGTGTTCAATTAGACTGAACGTAACATCAATAGGGTTTTAGTGATCGTGGGCCACCTCGCGTGGGAAGGTCAGAGCTACTCGCGACGCAGAGCGCCATCAATTCCTATAAATGCTATATTACATGTGTAGTCGGGCCTTTACACGACATTGTCGCGTGACCCGCGCGAGGTGACACACGAAGCGTTACAAAATATTAATCTTATGTACATATTGTCGCTCGAAGATAAGAGTAAGAACTAACGTCTATGTTAGGTGCGGGATATAAAAGGTGTTTGCGCGGGGTTTACCTCCGCGTGCTTTTGGAGGAGGGGCGCGAGTGCGAATGCGTATGGGGGGTCGCGCCCCCCCCCCTTTCCTAACTGGAACACGAGGCGGCCGAAACGGGTGATAGCGGAGAGTCGCGGGGACATCCGGACAGCGTCACTACCACCTGCATCATACATACAATACTTGTTAAATGAATTTTTTAATAAACAAAAAGTTTAGATTGTTTAGTTCAATCTCATAGATTACCGAAGACGGGTTAGCTACCGAAAACTGTGGTTAGCCACCACTAGAGAATGTTGTTGCAAGCGTTTATGCAGCAGTAACTGCTTACTATCAGGCAGTAGGTGTGTTTGTTTGCCAGTTGTTTAAAGTTTGATTGGTATTTATATTATTTCAATCATTTTTATTATATTGATCTATTATTTCAATATTGCAAACTTAAATGCTTGATTCATTGAAACAACAGACACAAAGAGCACCCAAACTCAAGACAACTATTCAACTACCAACAACTACTAACAACGAGACTATTTGGATGATGGAGCACACAACTTTTTGTCCTGTGTGGGAATCGAACTCACAGCACTGTGACGGTGTGGTTTAATGGCAAGGCAATGTTTTTTTCAGTTTGTAAGTACAATCGCTGAGATTAATAAGAAGGGCGATTTCATTTTTAAAACATAAACAACACCACTGCTGTTATAAGCGTTGAAAAAGCTAAATATCAGGCAGACCATGTGTTTGCTGGTTTAAAAAATACACCCTTCAAGGTGAGTCAATATAATGTAATGCAAATGAGAAAATATAGATAATACAAAGTTGTGTTGAAGAAAAACAGTCACCTTTCGGCTGCCGGCATGATTCCTATGTTCACAGAGCCATACCCCCTGCCATGTGCCAAGGTTTAATTTTCCGTCTGTGATGGGGATGGTAAGTGATGAGCCCAGAAAGCAGGCCTTCACATGGGCTGGCTATACAACAAAAATAACACATATTTAGTTGATATATAAGATGACTTATTTCTTTACTTTTCTACTAAAGTCTTTAAATCACAGATAGATGAAATAGTGGTGCTCCAATATCCTATTCCCATTACATATTACTTTAAAGTAAATAGATTCATAGAGATGGTAAAATCATAATCATCTTAAAATAAGTATTTAATGTACTTAAAAATTATAGTACAATAAAACAATACAATACAATAAAAGGAAAATCAAGTCTAATTACAATAACAATAATGTTTTAATTATAATTAAATATTGGAATTAACAATAATGAAAAAAGAATAGTTACATATCTGTTGAATGTCATTAAATAACATAAAAATTTACTAAGATGCACATTTATCAGGCTTATAATTATTATAGAAGTTCACTTCAAGAATCAGGTACAATTAGAACACATTTAATGTTATTAGTATCTTATTAGCATGCATTATAATTATATACCAGCCTTGAAAAATTAACACTTGAACATTCAAATGACATATAAAAATAGTAAACAAGCCTTAACATAGTAACTCTGTCATTTGAGCCACTACTAGCTTCCTTGTTCATATCAAAAACTATAATCATTGTCTGCAATTCATGGTTTCTATGTACAGAAAACACTGACATTACACAAAAACAAATAAACCATAATGATGTTCCTATTTCAAAATAACATACTTGCTGTTATTGTCATAGTCAAATTAACTAACGAGTGACTGACATAACAAATACTCACCATGTCGTCGGGTCCTTCGCATGAGTGCCGGTACGGAAGACCCTCTGGCACTATTTTGTTGAGCATCGTCTCCATATCGTCCCGTACATCGGGGTCCCAGCTCTCGTTGAGTGCGAGACTTGCCGATGTATGCATTACTAGAAACAACATCCTTTGATCAGCTGGCAATCTCAAATGCATTGCCTTACGAACCTTTCATAACACTAATACGACTTTACGTTTTCCTAATATTATAAAATGTCACAGTATAACTAAAATATATAATAAATATATATGACAATCAGCAGGAATGCAGTATCGGCGGCAAGTCAAGAACGCTGGTCTGACGGCTACTCACTTTGGATATGGCAGAGGCCGACTGCAAACTGTGAGAGCTCCGGCACCTGCTTGAGGATCTCCTCAGTGACTAGGTGCACACCCCGGTGCTGCGGCCTCAAGTTTAGCTTCCGTTGAAACCACGCGGATCCGATCTGAATTCCTCGGTTCGAGGCCATGTTTAATTTTTTAAAACGCTACAGAGTGACCGTAAGAACACAAACGATCTCACACAACATCACTTATAATAACCTTTACATGAATTAATCCACAATTATCATAAAAGATTCATCTTCGATCTTTAAATAGTAATAAATATATCGGAGGTTATAGGACAGATTCGACACCCTATTTTCTGCGGGAAAGTGAAACAGTCATCAAATGAAAGAGAAAAACGAACTAAATGTTGTCATTGTCAAAAATTTCACTGAACCACAATGGTTTTCATTCATGAAAATTATTAAGAAAATTGCATAAACTCTATTACAAAAATATTTTGTCTACTGATGGATATAATGCTGGACAGAATATGATAATATAGAAGTTGATTACGCTTATGTAATAATAATGTTATTTTAATGAATCATGAACTGTTATTTAATTTATAATTATAACAATTGACAAATGTCAGATAAAAAATTATACTGTAATTATATTCATTAAATTAACGGTATAAATATGTACAGAATATGATCTTAAAATTAAACAGTAACTAAACTTGCTATTGTTACTATGAAATAGGTACTGGTTAGTGATTATTATAAGTGATACTGAACGTTCGTATGTGATTTGTAGCAACATTGGTTCTGTAACCCCTGCCCTCCAAATGTATGAGCGGCTTATTTGAATTAATTCGCTTGATTAAATCACATAGTTTCCATACTTTAATTCGACAGACCAAAAGAAACGATTTTTAAACAATATTAACACTTATTTCTCACCACCAAATGAAAGATGATTAGCTGAGGTGGCACTTATAATGGAAAGGGAGTGCCGAGGGGTGATATTTATAGGTGTGGCAGCAACCACTCCTCTGAATTGAAACAATTAGGTAGTTTCTGGTTTCAACGGAACATTGGCAGTCGTGTTATTACGTTTGTTATAATTTCTTACAAAATTTGAACATCAAAAAAGCAGACGCGATGGATCTTTTTATGGATGTTACTAAAAATTCTGAGGAACCGCAGTGGCTTGAAAGTACAGTGACAGGAAACCTGAGAGTTTGGCAAATTATGTTTATCTGTTTCGCCAGTGTCACCTCTATAAGTAAGTGTGTATAGTAAACAAAAACAGTTTCTAACCATATTCAAAAGTTTAATTGTTTTATTTTGTAGTATTTTAAACAAATACCTACCTAATGAAATTTTTCAATACTCATTGACGAATTCAACGACATTGCTAACTGTACTTGTATGTAGTTTACTTACTTCAGTACCTAGATATTATTACGTAGGTATTCTTTTAAACTGTATTTTACCACTGCATCGTAGTTATCATGGTGTGCTGCTGTTTCCGCTTTCGCATCCCTCGCACGAAGCAGCAAATTGAAGCAGACTATCAAAGGCGAAAGATTACCAATAAGTTCCGTGCGGAATTGGAGACTATACAAGATGCTAATATGGATGCTATGTCTTTGAAAGATGGTAATCTTGGTTGTTTATTACTTATTTATCATAATATAATGTTACGATTATGCGTGTATATTCTTTTTATTTAAGACAAACCGCAACTCGTCATCTTACACTCGTTACCTATCTTTTTAATTTAATATATTTGTTTTATGTATTTTACGAGATATATCTGGGTTTATTCATATTATATGCGTTTCACATGAGAAGATAATTGTCAAACCGCCATGGTATTGCATCGCAATTGGCGTGCAGTGTGCACCCCACTGAGAAACGCATAGATTATACACTAATAACTAGAGAAACGTACGGTTAGAATAACAAATAACAGGTGCCGTGATATAGGTGCACTATGTAGGTATGTAAACATAGTGCCTAATAAATTATGAGGAATAAACTGTGTTAGGTCTGCTTACTAGAACTCTTTATATTGCGTTTCTATTATAATAGGTGGTAAGGGATAAAATGAAACAAATAAAATATATTTTATATAGGTATTTTATTTGGTAACATTGACTCCAACTTTAATAATTCAAATAGAAAATTGGTTAAAGCTTTTAATGTTTATGGTATGGTAATATTCTTGCGGTAACCGTTAGGCATGTAATTTTAATTGTTTTTATTTGGGGCGTACCTATGTACCTACCTACCTTTATTTATTATAAAGCCTGTTGGTCTAGTGGTTAGCGACCCTGATTGCTGAGCCAAAGGTCGTGGGTTCGACTCCCATCCAGAATAAATAATTGTGTGTCACGATCATTTGTTCTGTGTCACGGTTTATATATTTATTATGTATGTAATTTCTAAAATCTATAATATGTACATATATTTAGTAATATATAAGTATGTTTATCAGCATTCTGGTTACCATAGTACACTAGTTTGGGATTAGGCGGCCGTGTGTGAGGTGTCTCAATTTATTATTATATTATTATTATTAAAGCTGAAGAGTCCATCTTCAGTGTCTTATAACAGCTCTCCGAATATTCTCTTTTAGCTAGTCATTTGCAGTAAGAGATGATACGAGCCTCTGGTTTTAGTTTTTCTTATGACACATATTTTTCCGTCTGAAGTAACACTGGGACTATATAGCCTAATTTAACTACCGAAGAAATTCGTTAGCAGGACATTTTTATTCTCAACAAACAAGTCCGCATAACGCAATATCTTACCAATCGCAATAGTGACAAGGCGTTGCAAAGTAACAAAAATCGAAAATGCAATAGAATTTATAACACTGTGTACCTAAATACATCATGTAATATACACACATGGACATATTCAGAGGAACGCAAAAGAAAAGGTTAGATTACCAAAAAAAAAAGGTTTGTTTATGTTTATTATTTATATTTATTAGAGTAGACTTAGTTAAATTCATTTTTTTAAATAAATAAATTTAAAATTCACTGAAAAAAAAAACAAATTACCGGCAGTTATCTCTTATTGACGTAATGTGAGGAAACGGAAAACTCTCAACTTTTCATATTGAATACCAAAACTTTATCAGATGGCTGAATTCTTCTGTAATGTAATGTAACATAAACACAAGTAGGCATATTCAGTACCTAATGTTACCTCCTCTCACTGCAGTGGCGGATTTACCAGTAGGCTGAGTAGGCTGGAGCCTAGGGCGGCAGATTTTAGGGGCGGAAAATTTGGGGCCAATTTTTATCTTACATTAATATGTTAATGTTAATAGGTCCACACAAAATTCAATATGTAATATGTTTCACCAAATATATATTTTTTTCTACAATTTGCGTATTCACGTTTGGTTGCGGCGCGGTAATGAGTGACATGGTGGTTCGCTAGTGTGTCTGGTCAAGACGGTTCGGGTGAGAGAAGATTTTCTAACTTAAAAGGATTGAAAGTTATCTAAGATCTGCCTTGCAAAGAACTTTCATAACTTAATTAATTGAATTTCATCGTCATTATCAGGCGGATTGTTACTAGATAATTAAATATATATTTTTTAAAGGAAATAAGAACATTTAATTACGTTCAAGTTTCAGAAGTCTCTTTCCCGAGACTCTCGAACTTATGAGTAAAATGCGCGAGCTGTCAGCCACTCAACCGTCTTCGTCAGATAGGATAGGTAAACCAAATTATCATAAACAAAAAAATTAAAATACCCCGACTCAAAAATCCCTTCAACGATTAGAAAAGAGCTGATGATCTTCGTACGGCTGAACAGATTTTCTTGAATTATATCTAAGAACACTCTCGATCAAGTCACCTTTAAAAAAAACATCCTTAAATCGGTCCATTCGTTTGAGAGCTACGATGCCACAGACACGCAAACTTTTAACACCACTATATTTGCGTCGGAGGTTAAAAATTAAAAAGCTGATATGACGCACGCAACCTCTATCGCGCGACGCTTCTACAGTCATACAGTAGAGAATACAATTGAACGGAATAGGAAGTTAAAAGTATTCGCTCGGCACTTGGAGGCAAATGGGGAATCCATTTCACGAAACTCACAACTGAGAATGGCAGTCACCTCAAAGTTCGAGATTCTCAAGGAAATCGAGAAGTTTTATGGTCAGCCGTACGCATCCCGAACGCATGACAGAACCAATGAAACTCAGTGATGATGACCTCAGTGCCCCATTAACGCGCCATTACAGCGAGGATATTCCTCAAATTATCCACAGTGAAATAGAGACGGCTCTCATGCAGCTAAAGAATAACGAAATCTCCTGGGAATGACGGAATTATTACCGACCTCCTAAGGGTAGGCCGGATCCCAATCCTGAAGGAGCTAGCGAGTCTAATTTAGGTAGTATTTTAGTTCCGTCATATAACAAAGTTTAACACCTAGGGCATGGAGCGAAAGTACGGGAATACTTTTCTTAAAAAAGGAGGCAACATCTTGTTGAAGAACTACAGACCCAACTCACTGCTGAGCTGAAAAGTTGTTTTTGAGAATCGTCAAAAAACCGTCTCGTGAGATTACTCAACGAATTCCAGCCACCGGAACAAGTTGGGTTTCGAAAACGTTACGGTACGTGGACCGTAACCATACTGTTCGGCAGATTTTGCAAAAGACTGAGAAGTATTTTTAACCGCGTCCATGGCTTTTGTGGACTACGAGAAAGCCTTCAACTCTATCGAGGCTGGGGCAGTTCTGGATGCTCTGCAACAATGTCATGTCGACTGGCGATATATCAATTTGCTGAAAAGCTTATATGACACCGCCATGATGACCGTACAGCTCCAAGACCAGAGGACAAATCAGATAAACTTGCAGTGGATGTTATATTATTATATAAGTATTTACCAATGCCGCTGAGGACGTCTCCAAGACCCTAGGTTAGGATATAAATGGCGAGTAAATCTTACACTACACTTACGTATGTCATTCGGTCCAGCCCACAAGCATAAACTTACGCAGCGGGCTAGACTTCGTAATGACTTCGTAATGAGGTCAACTGACCATGAACCAAAGTTACCAAAATAGTTTACAGAATAAGGGTGTAAAGTGGCAATCGGCTGGTTACATCTGCCGAAGGACCGATGGCCGTTGGAGCAAACGGGTCCTGGAATGGAGACCGCGCATCGGTAAACGGAATGTAGGACGCCCCAGATGTACTGACGACCTGAGGAAGGTAGCTGGGATAGATTGAATGCGAAAGGCTGACGACCGGGTGCTATGGCGCACGTTAGGGAAGCAGTGGACTGCAATAGGCTGATGGATATGACATTTCTCGAATGTACATGTTTAAGTAGTGTTAAGACAAATCGTACCCCACCTTAATTAATGAATAATTGAGCTTTCATTAGCTTAGAAATATGGGTTTCCAAAAAATTTGCCTTCCCAGTTTATCCCAGACATTCTCTATCGGGTTTTGATCTGGTGAGGGGGCTTGCCGTTCCAAAACTTCTATGTGACCCACCACCTTAAGGTTCTTTTTCCACAATGTTCCACTGTGCGTATCTTACCCCTGGTCGTCTCCACACTTTGACCCTTCCGTCATCTAGCTTGAGGCAAAACCTGGACTCATCAGTTAACAATACCCTTCCCTAGCCATTGTCCATTGCCAATTACGGTAAGAGCGAGCATAGTTATTCCGAGCTACACGATGGCCTGTGGTAAGAGGCAAGTACTGCAGCTGATTTAAATCTTCTTCTTATAGTTTTAGTGTTAACTGTCACATCTCAAACTTCGTGGAGCCTAGCTCTGACCTCAGAAGACGTTGAAGTACGATTTTTTACACGCTGCTTACAATAAATCTGTCGTCCCTAGCTGTGGTTACTTTTTTTCTACCTTGCTCTCTGCGTGTCGTATACTCTCCTGTCTGCCGGATCGTTTCACATTCCGAAAAATCCGAAAAATCCGACTTGGAAACTCGCAACATTTGAACCACTTGATTGTAAGTGTACCTAACCGTGTTCCATTAAAGTTACAGCTTTAGACACTTGAAGCTACGCTAAGATCCGGTATTATCACTTCAATCTTTTAAATGGTCTGTTAGTAACACCACGACAATGAATTTTGGAAAAAAAATAATTTTAAAAAACCTGGAAATTGTCAAACGCTTACAACAAAAATGTGTTAATTTTCTACAATACATAATTATTAAATTATCACCTAGCGAAAACAAAACAAATTAAACTCAGAAATAAAAGACGACATAATGCTGATATAGGTGGCCAGTGCGTAAGAAGAACATTATAAAAATTTTTTTGCGTTCCTCTAAATATGTCCGTGTGTGTTTATGATCATGTAAACTAACAGTTGTTAACAAAATTGTTGGTTAGACAATAATGCAAAAATTAAAATATAATTAGTTTATTAAGGTATCAGTATATAGCCGTTACCGACTTAGATGTCTGAATTTATCAACAAACACCACGTTCGTGTTTGCTTTGTAATCCCAGATAAGATAATAAATGAATTTGCTCAAATGTAATGATTACTCTTACTACAGCATTGGACCTACTTCACGGGAAGAAGACTCACGAAATGGAGGGAGAGAACCAACCAGGATCACAACCCAGTTCTATCATGTCTCCGCAACAAAGTAAGTATTTTTACTCTCGATAACAAAATCATTGTCAACACTGCCTGTGATGATGACTGACGACTGTCATGGGCGTAGCCAAGTATGGCTCCTCGCTCCCTAGAAAAGTCGTTGTACTCCTTAAAATCTTAAACTATAGACTACATTGACAGTGCTGCTAGTATTTTAGAGACATTTAGTAGGTATAGTTTAGTACTTTCCATCGTTAATTGTTGGATGTAGGGATTCTTGATCTGCTATGTGACCTTGAACTGAGAGCATTCGGAGAGTCATATATCCTTTGCGAATAAAATGAACAACAGTATATCGAGTTTATAGTATTTGCAATTGCACTGTTCGGATTGATAACAACTTATGGTTAAGGCCGCTTCTTGATGTAATTAATTGTGGCAAATTGTGCGGTTATCAAACCCTACTGGGCAAGGACACAGATAACATAAAAGGATTATTGTGCTAAATACGTACAGGTGAAATAGTATCCAGAAGCAAGTGTGTCGTATAACTTTATTGTTTGCGAAATTAAAGGAGGTTGTGTATCTACAGCAGATTTTTGTTTGAATGGGAGCCAACCGATTGGGGTAGTAGCTTTGCTCTACAAACAACAGCGATTATAAGGCAATTCTAAGGAAAGATATGCCTTGATACGAAGAAATGACACATTTGTTGTTACAAGTGTTTAGGCGGCATCAGTAACTGCTTACCAGTCGTACTGTGTTTTTAATTGTATCAACTTAGTTGTAAAGAAAATAGTATGCCTGTTATTAATGTGATTATCATTTAAGCCCACTATCAGGTAAAGAGGTTGCCCTTCTTTTCCAGCTACCCCGATCCTGCACAATGTGCTCGTTTGACAACTCACTACATATTATAATATAACAAAGTCCCAAGTCCCCCGCCACGTCTGTTCACGATAAACTCAAAATTACAGAACGGATTTTCATGCGGTTTCGACTAATATATAGAGTGATTCATCAGAAAGGTTTAGGTATATAATTTGTTAAGGTTTTGTGTAAATTGGTTGAAATATGATGATGATTTTTGAAGACGTCTCTGCTACCCGTGCGTAGACGGAGCGGGGTTGCTAGTTATTTATATAAAAAAAAATTAGGGAACACATAAGCTACGATTGATTAAGCGCATTAGACCTGTGGCATATTTGAATCTCATTGTCAGGTGATATGAACTATTCGGTGGAACTAAAAGTAGTAACGTTAGTTTTATCAAACGGTTTTCACGGGAAAATTGCAGGTTTCATGAAGTTCCTAAAAAAATAGAAGGAAATTATATTCCGAGAACGTTCAAGAGTAGAGTAAATAGGTTCCTCTTGGATACGCGTGTACCATCTGCGTCTTCATCGTCACTTTCCATTAGATGAGTTGGAAGACTAACGCCTATTGTATCACAACATATTATAAAACAAAGTCCCCCACCGCGTCTATCTGTTCGCGATAAACTCCATAACTACCGAACGGATTTTCATACGGTTTTTACCAATAGACGGAGTGATTCATGTGAAAGGTTTAGGTGTATAATTCATTAAGGTTTTGCGTAAAATGGCTGAAATATGACGATGATTGTTGAAGAGGTCGGCAAAAATCAATTTAAATCCTTTGCTACCCGTGCGAAGTCGGGGCAGGTCGCTAGTTTTACAATAAAACAAACTTAAAAATGAATCGATCCGACAGAAATGGACAAATGTTTGCTCGAGAACCTTCGGTACCAGGAGCCGATCACGTGTTTAGAAGTCACCTTGTATTTATCTGACGAGATATTGCAGTTGTTTATCTTTACTATACTTGTGAGTACATAATGTACCTATACCTGGTTGTAACGGTTAGCAGTGTCTACTCGCGAGTTTCCATACTACTAATTAACCAAGGTCTCTCAAGTCGGTCAAGATATGGGTCAGAATCGAGACTTCCTTTTTCTGAATACCCTCTCACAGAACTGAGAATGCTATTACCAGTATCAATTTCTTTTTCAGGTTCACTAGATGCGTCGTTCCAGCCAGAAAATGGTCAAAAACCGGAGCCCCAAGCATCAGGTCTCAGCTTCGTTAAGTTTGCATCAAAAGTGGCCACACTCTCCAAATTAGGTCAACCAAAGTCGCCAACATCCCCGACACCGTCATCATTGAATAAAATGGAATTTTAGTACGGAGCATTGTCAACTGTTTTGTAACACTAGATAATGCTAAGTGGAGAATGTTTATAAGTACTTAATAGTAAACAACGTCAGATGGCATTTGCTCTGCACAAAATATGTTTCAGTTGTTACGGGACTGATAAGCAGCCAACCCCGTCATACTATATTTACAATGATAAGATTAGGCAAATTGCAGTATAATAATATAATGTAAAATGTTTTTATTTATTTCACAATTTATTATTCAAAGTTTTTGTTCCACCAAGACGAAAGCAAGGTCTGACGGCATCTTATCAAGTTTATTAACATAACATAATTCTATCAGCATGGGTATTTGTTGTTTTAGTATATTATTACGTTTAGTATATTATTACGTTTATCAATAGTGTTTCTATTCCACTATCTTTTAATGATATGGAATGTTGATGTTTGGATGTTGTACAAATAAAATATACTTTAAAATGCAGTAAGTTTTCTTTAATCTAGAAAATAAAAAATACAGTATAAACGGATTTTAAATCACAAGAATAATTACATATTCACAAATAACTTCGGTATTCGGCGTTGTTTACATAATCTCGCAATAAAACTGACAGTAAAAACAATTCTCCAATGTAAGCAATAACTTTAAAGCAACATTTAACTTACACTTTATAATACATAAATAATACATCTTGCAAATAAAAATTACATAAATTCAAGTTAGCTAAGTTTTTTCATTAAATAGTTAAATCGTTCTACATACTTGTATTACGTTCCATCTTATCCGAATATTCCTTATGTGGCGTTCAGGACCTGTCATGTTTAGTTCAGGCTTAATGTCACTAACTTTTTATATATTTGACTTAGTGAATTATAATAAAACTTTATTGGAAACCCCATTGACTCGACACACCTTAGATAGCCTAAGCTCTCAGTCCATGACTCAATAACTTTAGCACAATCTCATCCAAACAAAGGTATTCCCGTATCTTATATACACTACGCCATGCACCTACCCGTATGCACGCGCTCATTTCAAACATATATCGGTTCACTCTCACAATTAGATACTTATAGCTTCTTGGTGTTTGCGGCCCTTTGAGCAATTCATTGTTTGTCGGTGCAGATTGGTAACACAAGACGTACTCGCGTCGAATGAGAAGTGTTTAGCTAAAGGACGAAACTACTACATTAAAAATACTTTAAAAACGTGAAATAAATTTTCGCTAGAATGTATTTTATAGAGTTTTCCTTCTCTGTCTATAACTAAAATGCGTTTTGGAATCAAAGAACGTGGAGAATAATCAATTGAATTGCACTTAAACATTAGACACATTGTGTATCGTGATCTAAACTAGCGACTCTATCGAACCGAAGACCCGACGGCTCCACAAACAGAGCAAACTGAACTCAACCGTCATAAATAAGGCCATTATTTATTCATCGAGCCCTTCATGACTATGGAAGAATCTATTGAGAAATACTATACACTTTCACTTACATTATAATTGAATCGGCCTACCTAAAACGTAAGGGTGAAACTCCTATTAAAATTATTGTTCGCATATATTGCATAGCATTATAACTAAATACAGGGGGCGGCGTAAAATTAATAATTGAGTATAATTCGTACAAGTTTTGTGCATGATACCTGTCTCAACATTTCAGTGATATACATTTTTACAAGTTTGTATCCGAAACAGTAAGTATAGGCTAAATTTTATAATACACTTTACCCTACATGAGGATTGGTAATTGAATAACTTATAACAAAATTACGTAAGCTACAAGAAAAGTTCGCTCTCGATGGACACTACGTTTAGCTAACATGTAACATTGTATGACGGTGTTTAATAACACTTTAGGAACCCAAGTTTTTAATCTCGCAGTGCCACCGCTATAAATAGAACTCTCGTAATAATAAAGCATTTTTTTGTTATCAACAAGTACTACGGCAACATTATTTATTGACTTTAACACTATGCTTGAAAAGTTGACAATAAATATTTATGATAAATACAATGTGCACATTTCTTTTTATTATTACAAAACATCCGATACACGAAACATTGAGCATAACTGTGACTGTTTGGCAATTTTACTTTACAAATAGCATCGAAGATGAATTAAAGGATAAGTACTTTGTGACGTATGAATGGAACACAAATATGGTGTGGTACTTAAATAAATTAATGTGACATTTTATGCACTCTTGTATGAAATACGCACATTGTTGTGTTATGGTGGATTACGTGTCCACTCAAATAATATCTTTGAGTATCGTATCCACTGACTGCATTCACATTGGCGACTTGGACGCTCTTTCTGCCTTATAAGTTTAGTACATCCTAGCGATTAAGTCGCACGATGGACTCCTTCGAACTTTTTCGTTCTTTTAAGGTTTAGTTTCAATATACACGAGTCAGTCGTAGAGACCATATAGCCACGTTACCAAAGGCTAATGTGAATTCAGAGTGTGATTAGAAACAATGTCGGTGAGCGATCTGTGGGTAGTTTAAGTGACTAAATTTATTGCTCTCCCTTATACTATTAGTCTGGAGGGTTAGTCGGTAGTTGTGGGAAATGTTACCGGAGTGGCGGCATTACAGGTAGCGTAACAGTGAAGCTCGGCGCCTACGTCTCGCCGGAACGCAACACTCAATCTCGCCTCACAAACGTTTTTCCCCTGTAACAAAAAATATTTTTATATAAAAAAATTTATATCATATGTAGCCGAGCCGAGCCGTGCATAGATCGCACAAAACACAATATAGTTGTTGTAATTTTTAAATTTTTTTACAAAGCGAGTCTTTGGTATTCTGAACTCTAACACTCTGTGCTTTTATGTAGCTACGGAAGTTCATAACAGTAGAGTGAAGGTCACTCACGTGATGGTCTTCCGCTCGGTGGGGCGCGCGCAGGTCTGCGGGCGCGCGCGGTTCAGCACCTTGAGCAGCTCGCCCGCCTTGGCGCGCATGCGCGAGTGCACGTACACCTTGGAGCACTTGATGTGGTAGTGCAGGTAGTCGCGGAACATGTGCAGCAGGTCGATCGTGTTGTCGCGCGCCAGCGAGCACGTGTGCCGCGGGAACAACACTGCAAAGTTACAAAGGACGTCTTCGTACTCTGCCAATGCCGACTCTAAAATATACACAGTTCGTTGGAAAACGAAATTCTAATAAGATAATTCTTTTGTTCGTCTGTATATCAGATGTCCGCTCGTATGCATGTTTACAGCAAAACCTAAAAGAATACTTAACGTCTTAACCTACAGGATACGAAAAGAATGTTATTTGACATTGCTTTTAAAATGTTACAATGCATGGTGGGCACAAATATAAAATACCGAAACAATTATATAACACGATGAATGAACTTCGTTATAGCTATGTAGCTGTAAAACAATTAATTTTATTGTATAGCTATTTGTCAGACTAACATAAAATGTAAATTAGAACTCATTACAGTCGTTAAAAATACAAAAAACAAACGGAATAAATTCTGATGTGTACTTACCGAATGTAACATAACTGATATTATCGCCTACTCTCGCATCCGTGTCCATTAGTTCTAGGGGTGGTTCCTTGTGTGAAAACAATACCTGAAAAAGTGGAAACAAAAATAATTTTACATAACGTATTCGTTCCATTTATACTTATATGGTTTCAAAGTGACAATCAGAAACCGAAATGACAGGTTCTGGAGTTGGCGAACTATTCGTGTGCGAGGGCCGCATGAACTTTACAAAGTACGTACATAAATGTACTAGAAACTGCTTTGCTGCCTTTATTTACGAACTTTTTAGCGATACGAACATAGATGGCGTTAAATTCCAGCAAGATAGCGTATCATGCCACAAATCTGCCCACACTATGATATTATTTCGGGAAAATAACATAGAACTTTTTATTGGCCTGCCCAATCTCTGGACCTGAACCCCACAGAAAATTCATGGGATTTATTAAAGTCATATATATAGTCAGGCGCCAGACGATCAATAACAAAGAAGAGATGAACGCTACCTGCGCCTTGGAATGGAACGTGATTACTACGTCTACACTAAAAAAAAATATTACGTCAGATTTTTTTTTAATGTAGTGTACCCACAAAATACTGATTTTTTATTTATAAATAGTAATATAAATCGTTTTATTTTATTTCGTTTTGATACTCCTCAAAAACTGATCAATACTTTTGGCCAATGCTGTAATTGGTATCGTAAAGCAAGAAGTTGAATTATTTGAAAGTAAATAGGTAGTGTGAAACAAAATAGAATAATACTAGACAACAAAGCCGTCCAATACGATCTAACTTGCATTCTGTATACTACCAACATACCAAGAAAAACATTACATTTGGTTATCGAAGTTTACAAACTTCCTGGTGGCCAACCCTATCCTCCCGGCCCATGGAGGTCTAGCGACCCCTTAACCAGCCGATGACCATCATTATATGCCAATAGTGCCGTAAAATCGCGGTCTTCGCGTATTTCGAAGTTTTTCTTGAGCCGAACTCAGGTTTTACATGCTTACTTAGACAGGGCTTTGAAATGATTGCGGGTAAAATTTACATTTATTATATGTCATATACCTAACTTCCTTAATTGAGAATATATAACAATAATGTAACCGTTATGGAAGCGAAATTACAGGAAAATCTACGTGTTAATGAAGTAACTGCGTTTACCAATCCGACCATCAAGTAACCTCAATTTATCATCCAATGTAGCGGGCAATGGCACTCAACAGCGGAAATTTATGACTTGTTTCAACTGAATGCTTTTGATATAGATACAATAGAAACGCGAGAATTAATTAGTAAGATTAGTTAGGGCTCTTACAATACATAACTAAACACAGCGTATATCTATATATTAATACGTGAAGCGAAAACTTTGGATATCTTTTTACGAAAATTGGGCGGACGGAGGAGTATGAAATTTCGCACACTTATAGTTTATACAGAGAAGAAGTGACGAATGCTAAAATTTTTGAACAATATTTGCTACAAAGTTAAAAAAATGCAAAAACGGGTACATACAGCTATAAGTGTCCAGTATATATTTTGACCTGCTATGGTACAAAAGTCTATACAATGACAGGTCAAGTAATATTGGCCAGTGAAATAAACCATGGTGGAAATTCGACCACCACGCGATCTCTAGTATGTTATAAATACGGACTGTAATACTAATTAGTATTATGTGGTAGTAATAATAATAATTTATTGGCCCAAATAAAATGTTAACAATTTGACAATTAAAAAAGTATATATATATATATATATATAATATATAAAATGCAAGTTTTACAATGTACCAATTGTGTCTTATTATTAGCCTCCGTAGCTAAGCTAGGTTGGAAACCTGTTTTTCAGCATAAGGCGCCTGTAGGGATAATTAAGAGATAGATAAATGAAAGGTATTTCGATGGTTTATATTGCAGATATTTGTCTGCGTAGAATCTCTCCTATACAAATTGTCATCCCCATTTCATCGCCTCTAAGTTTTATTTTCGAGTCATAAAGTACCTTATATTTACCCATATTCTCCAAGATCCCGTCTATATCCATACCAAATTTCATCAAAATGATTTCATTGCTTTAGATGTGAAAATGTAAGTTACTTTCGCATTTATAATATTACTAGCAGCGCCCCGCAGTTTCACCCGCATAAGTCCCGATCCCGTGGGAATATCGGGATAAAAAGTAGCCTATACGTTAATCCAGGTCTCCAGCTATCTACATACCGAGTTTCATCACAATCGATTCAGTGGTTTTTGCGTGAAAGAGTAACAAACATCCATCCATCCAAACTTTCACATTTATAATACTAGTGGGATATTACTGTAGATATTAACCCCTCAGTTTGACTCGCCTGTATGTCACTGCTTATCTCACATGATTTGAAGCTTAATCTAAGCTATAGGCTAAGCTAGAAGTTTACAACCTTCCTCTATAAACAAACAAGTCAATAGAATTTTACGATCGGTCTAGTAGAACCTGAGATTTATAACCATACAAATTGCTATTTATCTTGTTATAATATAATGTTCATACGATTGTACAAGAAACAGCGCGTTGTGCTCACCTGTGGCGCAGTGTGCGACGCTCTCCGGCCCTCCTTCAACTCCTGCATGAACACTTTCCCGATGACCATATCATCTTCGTGTCGGAACACCGTCGAAAAGACCACCGTCACGCGGTCCTCTTGCGCTTCCACGTATCTGGAAGTTTGAAATAGTTTATAATACACTCATGTCTATAATTGTACATTTTTTGAGCATTGAGGAACAAAAAGCTAGCTATTAAACCGGGATTAGCGTAACCGCTTTTCCGCATTCTCAACATAATATACTTGTATTTAATATTTATTATTACGTGCTCCCGGACCTTTATTTCTCACTTTCATGTTAATGAGGAAGGAAATATAAAAATATTCATTGTTCGTATAACAAATACAAAACATTAACACTATTGACAAGGTCTACATTGAAATGGCAACAAATATCGTCTTAAAGAGGAGAAATCAAGGCCTGGATGGCCACACTTCAGGGTTGAAAATCTTTGGAACGACCCTTAACCGAGTTTACTTTTATAACGATTCTTGAAAATTATTGTCATTGTAATGCACAATTTCTATAGCAGACAAATATTCATATACACGTCAGTACCAATAATATTCATATTAGTCTCCTTTTTTGGAAACTGTATGATGCCTTGAACAATTATGGTATGGCTATACGGTATCCTGTTTGAAGGTGTTTCAAATTGTATGTGTGTACTATAAAACTATTTAAATTCATATTACTTTTTATACAGGCAAATAATTTTAGTTATTTAAACGTGTAACGTAAGCTCTGATACTTAATACTTAGAATAAAAAGTTGGTAGTAACATTTAATCTCTCTCCTAATTCCCCAATGCTGTGCCCGACAGGGTCCACGATGATTCATATCTTTAATTTTACTATCTGTAAATACAATGTGTAAATTGTGGAATGGCAATAAATATTTGAGTATTGAGTATTGAGTATTGAGTAAAAATTGGATTTTGCATTTTCTCATCAATATCTACGAATCGGTATTAAATGCGAAAATTCAGTTTGTGTGATGTGTCTGATCTTATCTGACAATGTTATCGCTGCAGTTTATACTTCTGGCATCGCAGGCTGGCGGATCGTAATATCATTTGCTGAGATAGTTGCATATAAAACATAAACGTGTCTTGAGTTTGGTACTATTTCTTCACTACATCTCCATACTAAAAACTAGCTTAGTAAATTCAAAACAGGTAATATATTTACTAAAAAAGGGTTTAATACTAACAGCGTCTCATCCTGTCTATAGTTGATGACAGCACGCTTATGGCTGATGTCTCCATCTTCTTGCAGTCGGAAATACCGCTCGAACACAGACGCGAAACAGTTCCTCTTGAGTAAACCCACCTTCTTTACCACATCCTCCCAGTCGTCTGGAATGTTCTCCAGGTCGAGCAATAACGAGATGTTGTAGCCTGTAGAAGTATGATATCAAGAAATAAGCAAGTTTACTAGAAAGCGTACTAGCCACATTACTATAATGATCGCATGTCTAGTCATAGCGTGACTATAATTTCAGGGGAGTGAATGAGGATTTTCAAACACAATTAAGGAGTTCTATTAAATCTATTAATTACGTAAAGGTAGTAAATTTTAATAGGTTTCAATACTGCTGCTGATTAAGAAGGCCCTTGTCACTTTTCTAATTCTATTGTTTGTTTTTATAGTAAAGGAAATATCAACAGTGGCTAGTTTTATTCGCGTATAGTTGCGCGAGTCTTAGACTCAGTATATACACGAAATATCGACGACTATATGTAAGTAATGCCCTGCATTACCTACATATAGATTTCTTTATACATATATTTATATATATATATATATTATTATACCTTTAATTGCATAAGTGACACTTTGTAATCCAAATTATTAAATGGGTAGATGCCTATGCTCAAAATAAATTATTTCGCTAAGTCAGGCAATAAAATAACTTAAAATACTGTGAAAAGTCAATTTTCACAGTATTTTGTCAAGTTTTATATTTTAACGGTTGTAATTTATATTAAAATCGTCAAATAAACATCAAAGTGAACGATTTGACAAAACTAAGGCGTGACGTCATGCCTAAGTTTTTCATACGAATATGTACCAAATCTTCCGTTTAGACGTTTACAAAGATTCAGATTTTACTTGTTGTAAGATTACAAGGTGTTTCAAATTGTTTGTGTAGTATAAAACTATTTAAATTCATATTATTTTTTTATTGAGGCAATTAATTTTAGTTGTTTAAACGTGTAACGTACGCTCTGATACTTATTACTTAGAATAAAAAGTGGGTAGTAACATTTAAATTGGATTTTGCATTTTCTCAGCAATATTTACGAATCGGTATTAAATGACAAAATCCAGTTTGTGTGATGTGTCTGATCTTATCTGACAATGCTATCACTGCAGTCTATACTTCTGTGCATAAATAGGGTCACCAGAGGTAGATACCCTAATGACGTAATTTCACATCAAGTGTGTTGGAATAAAACCGCCGGTGTCCCACGCTGCGTGGCAAGCACCTCGGCGGTCCATCTGGCGATTACTCGTATTGGATGGTAACCAAACCAAATGGTTAGTGATTTGTCATTCATTACTCGTAATAATTCTGATATATGGATGTGGCATTTTATTAGTAATCAATACAAAGTTCATGTCCAAGTTACTCACAAGTAATTTGTAAACGTATAAAACACCATGATATTTTATTTATCGTATATTTTAGATTCTACGTAATGGGACACGAGGCTATTGCCGTTTCAAGAGGACCTTTTAAAACTGCGTGAATCTGTTGAGAATGTTCTAACAGAAAACCTTAACAATTTGTCCGATCTGGGAATCAAACCCAAGACAATATCGAAGCAAATCTATGCCAAGTGACCAATGAGGTCTAAACCGTCCTAAGGGCGATAGGGAAAATAGAAAATATTCTAAGTTTAGGTAATAATTGTATTGTTTTAACTGAGTTGCTAAGAGTGTTAATACGTTAAGTTATAAATAAGTTAGCTAAATAATAGTAGCAACTTTATGCTCTTCACAAATAAAAAAACTGATTTTACTGATTTTACTTATTTAAAGAACACCTACGTGTTCTGTAAATAACTTGGAAATTAATATTAGTATAAAATAAGATAACAATAGCAGAGTACTGATAACTCATCGTTCGTATTTTAATCTTTGTAACATTTCAATGTTATCATATATTTTTGGTGGTGATGTAAAAATATATTGTATTTATTTTAATTGCATTTGCATTTTAAAGCGTCGAACTTGCAATTATAAGTTTAGCTGGGAAGGTTAACAAGAATACTAGTTAGTAATGTGTGACTCACATTAAGTCATGTCATTAGAGTACTAAATATTAATAAAATTAACTTATGAAATCAACTACACACACTACTCAACAAATTTTCAACTTTTTATGTTATTTGAGGTCTCGGCATATGATAATTCTGTACCTTCAGTGAAAAGTGCTACAACTCGAATTGTATCGATTTTGATTTTTTCCAATGTAAAGATCAGTAAAAAAAAAATCTATTCAATCCAATTCTCGTGTTTCTACGCCTTAAAATAAGAGAGTTAATTTTCGTGTATAACACTACACAAGCCAGCATTTTTTACAGCAATCAATGTGGAAAATGGTACATTTTTATTCACAACAAAGTGAACTGAACTAATATTTTACATTTCTTTAATGTTTGTCAATACAACTCGATTAATCACTTCTTACACCATCAAAGTATATTATTTGAAATAAATGCATATTGAAATCATTTAATTTTTATCAATAAACACATAAGACCAAAATAAAATAATCTCCTGAAAAGCGGTGCAGGGCCCCATCTACGTTAGTAACGTCTCAAATGCAGCGACATCTCGGTGAAAATCGTTCTCCACATTCGCCATTAACTCAACTCCTATTTTCGGGAAAAAAGCTCAAATACGAGCGAAGGAAATACAAATATAATGTCGTAATGACACGTTACACCACATTACATTATACACTAATCTTTTCACGAATGTCAGCTGACTTCTTGGTGTACCAAGTAAATTTTTTGTGACGGTACTCAAAAAAAGAGTTCAAAAAGATTGTTAATGTCTAAACCGTCTTCGTTTTTGTCTCAATAAGCCATCCGTACCATATTGGCGTACAAAATGGCATTTTTTAATGACCCCTTGTACCAAACATTAAGATCTGTATAACACCTTAAACAGCACTCTTTACGAACCACGACCTATCTTGATTTCTTACGTCGCTGTAACTAAGAGGCGTTTTTGATTTGGGTGTAAACTCTGCACAAATTTAACAAAACAAAAGAGGGCTATTAACACATATGGTTGTCATTTTCGATGTCAGTTTTTATTTGCTATTTACTTTTATGTTCAGAATAGCCGTGTTTTAACAATTTCTAGTGCGTAAAAATTAAAGTTGTAAATGTCCACTTCCAGATGTGATATCAAAATTAAATACCTACAGATATGTATTATAAGGTAACTGCATTATGAAACAATATGAACCGTAACATGTATTTTTTTTAGTGTCGAGTAGTGCTATTTATCAAATGTATAAAATCATTGCCTACGATGACGTCATTACGACCTAGACACAAATAAGTTCAAGAACCAAGATAATACATATTGATTATGGATTACCTGTTACTTAAAACATTGTTACTTTAAATTTTACTTTAAATATATAATCGACAAATTAGCATTTGCTAGGTTGGGTATGCATGACTCATAAACTATATTTAATGACAAACACGTGGAAGTCAAGCTTAATCTATGTTATAAATGTGCTGGTTATTGTGTAGTTCATAAGTCTGTTTTGCATGGTATCAATTAAACACAATTCGCTGGTCTGGGGTTCGAGAGTCCCGCATAACAGGGGATGTGCTTATAACATATCTAGACTTCGTAATAAATCCCACTAATATTATAAATGTGAAAGTTTGGATGGATGGATGGATGTTTACTACTCTTTCACGCAAAACCACTGAACCGATTGCGATGAAACTTGGTATGTAGATAGCTGGAGACCTGGGTTATCGCATAGGCTAGTACTTTTTATCCCGATATTCCCGGGATCGGGACTTACGCGGGTAAAACCGCAGGGCGCTGCTAGTAGGTCATAAGTCTGTTTTGCACGGTAACAGTTAAACACAATTCGTTAGTTTGGGGTTCGAGAGTCCCGCATAACATGTGCTTATTAATGTCTACCAGCACATCTAGTGTTTTCGCTACTTCTTAATAAAAAAAAACAAACAACTTGACAAACCTGCGAATCTGAACAAAGTAACTAATCGTCAACTAGTCAATCATAACTCATGTCATGGAACCACTAAGCCGATATAAATCAGATATAAGTATATGTATTGTAGTACATTGATAGATTGACTTGTCTATGGTTGAGTTATCGATAAGGTTGATTGTCTTTACGCGACAAGGCCGCAAATTGTACAAATTACTCAATAGTTTTGACGACCTACGTGGCGTAGCGGAAAAGTATTTGCCTGCCACGTCAGAAGTCGCGAGTTCGATCCTGCTCAGTGCAAATATTTGCATGCATGTTGTTTTCTTATGTATATTATGTATGTATATAGTAAAAAAACATCTATCTGCTTATTATCAGTATTCTAGACGCTATAGTACAGGCACTGTTTTAATAGGTCTAGATAGAGGCTGTGCTGTGCTGTTTATTAAAAGTTATTTAATGTATTAAATACCCGGTGTACAGTAAATATAACAAATTACAAGGATGTTATTGAACATAATATTACCTGCAATATATACACCATTCATATAAATAACTAATTTTAAGGAAAACATAAAACATATGCCAGATACCGGAACATGTTTTAATGTTGTTAGTCAAGTTACTAATGCCTAATTATGCAATCAATAAAAACAGTATTCACATACTCACTTTCATTTTATGCAACACTTGAAAAGTAAGTGTTTGTACAGCAAATTGGCAATTCTGTAGATACTAGCTACTACTAGGACATGTATTGTAAGTATGTAAGTCATAGTTCGATCACTAGATTTTAAGCTACAATCCATACACATCATCACCCTAATAATCATGGGTGTGAATACAAATACTTTTTAGCTTATAAAGTTTTCTGTTTTACATTTTATAAAAAGGCTATACAGATTAAATAAATGCAAACTGTTGCATGAATATTTAGCTTGGTTGACAAAATTTTGTGTAACAATGCAAAACTAATATAGAATTTGTAACATTCATGACTGACATGCTAAGGGAAAAAGTGTATTTATTAGAGTAGATAGATAGTTAGATAGCTATTACTGTATAAGGTCTTAGCTACTAAGTCAATTTCGACTTAAAAACTACTAATTTACATTTACGGATGACACAGTGGTTAAAGTGGCAGACTTGTCTACTACCACTCAGTGTTGTGGGTTTTTATCCCTATATATAGCACAGGTATTCGTGGGATTTATCATAGAACATTGAATGAACATGATATCTGTTTGTAAAGTTCCCTTTGAGATATTCCAGAAGTATAGGAGTCTCCCACACTACTGGATTTAAAAAAAGTTTAGTAATCATTTTTTTTAAAGGCAAAGGAAAAAGTAAATTCAAAAATAACTAGCATGAATTTGAATGGAGTGTATTATTTTTTTTTTAAGTTAACTATTAACATGGGTCTCATACTAGTATTCTTGTTACCCCTCCAGCTCAGCCAAATGCTTGTGCCATTACACTACCGTTGCAAAGTTATAATTTTTAGTATATGCCATTGCAGCCGCATAAACCGAATTAATTGAGATGTATTCTTACCAGACTCTGCAGTGGTGAGAAGAGGTCCATATACTCTTTTGAGAAGTTCATCAGCACCATGTTCTTCTAACTGCTTGTAGAACTTCAATGATATACTAACCTACAATCAAGTCACATAACAATGAAATTGCATCAATGGTATATATAATTATAGAGACATTTAGGTAAGGGCACAGGATTCATTACATCATGTTTGCTTTAGATGTTTGTTTAAATTTGTATTAAATAAACACAAACTGTAATGGTTTAAATACACCCCACTTGTAATTTCTAGATATCAGGTTGCACTATTTATAAAAAACCTATCTTTAATCCAAAGATACTGGATTTAATTATTATTAATATTGGCCTTAACTGTAGTTGTTTTAGATAAACATTTTAAGTATATTCAGGATAGCTTGTTATTTTTCTTTCTTTGTTTTTAAAGACAACTCTCGCATTAATATAGTACTCAGTGCCACTTAAGCCATTGCACCATCCTTGCATTGATACTGTTTAGAGATCTCATGTGCAAGGTAGGCAGAGATAATATGTACATTTTTGTAAAATAATGTGGTGGGTTTTTGTTTATAAACTTTGAGTGGGTAGATAGTCAAATTTAAACAAGATTGTTTTCAGTTACAATTTTGATTCCTTTCTATGATTCTTTTAAACAAAACAAAATTTCTACTACAACTGTTTGTTTATTGATATTCTATGATGTTTATTTTCTTCATGAATCTTCATAAGTATCAAGTGATGGATAATGAGATTAGTACCTGGTCTATAATGAGTACTAGGTGACTTACAGTTTTATCACATAGTATTGTTGCCTTACCTCTGGCAACCTAAAAGGTTCATAAATAAATGTCAGTATTAAGTAGCACTGGCACACCTTAATCCATAAATTTAAAAATATACAAGATAAGTATGTACTGGTTTGATGTTTTGGCACATTTAATATGAAGATATGAGGTAACTGCTGTGGTATGTTATCTCTTAAAAGTGATAAAGGTTTTCATATTGATAAGGCTGAAAAAATATTCACTACCTACCCTAACTTTGGTTTTATCTCCATTCACATTTGATATATGAAAGAGTACTCCATCAAAATCTGCAACTCTCACATCTATTGACTCAGGCTTTAAGCTGAAAATAACATAATAAATAAATTAGTGTGCCATGACATATCAACACTAAAATTACTCACATCCTGAGTGAATGCCACTGCATGAGTTGTCATCAATTATTTTACTATAGCAAGTAGATATCAGTATCACAAAACAGATTCGTTACATTGTTTACCACCACTGGAATCCAAAAACATTATGGGACGTATCCGCACGCACACAAGTAGCCACCAATAACAACTGATATGACTCATCTATGCTGAGATAGGCACTATCGCGTCATACTACATCACATCATAGGAGATAAATCACTATGTAGACTGCGTTTCTATACATTTACACAATTCTGCATAGAAGCGGCGGCCAACGTGGGCCCACCCCAGGAATTTGACACTTGTCACGATACTTCCCAGAGGGGTTATGGAGATGGAATCATCCCCTCGTAGACATTTTCACAGAAACTAGTGCACCGTAAACTCCTAGTTAAAAAGTTCATGCTCATTAAACATATCACCAATACGGAAAAACAGAACACTTTCTAAGTATAACGTACTCACCGCGCCAGTGCATTTTTATATTTAACTGTTAATGTATCTTCTATAATTCTATTATTGATCTCGAGTAAGATCATTATTTAACAATTTATAACCTACAGCTTTTTCATAAAATCAACGCCTATAGCACCTTCATTTAATAATTTATACGGAAATCTTCAACGATGACCGCCCGTACATAGATATCCATAAACGACAGAAAGAAAAGGAAGCTCCAAATGAATGAAATATCGGCCATGTAACCATAGAGCATCACTCAAATTGTAAACCTGAGTACTCACAAGTCTACTTCATTATTAAATATTTAAAATATACAATTCTCATATTTTGGATTATTTGTGTCCACTGAAAGAAAAAAAACTAAATTTTTACCTGTTTTATGAAACAGACTCTTCATTTTAAGTGGCTGTAGACAAAACCAAAAACCGTAACATACTAAAACTGCCTCCCTAATGACACACAAAATTAAAAAAAACGAACTTCGAAGTCGAAAATAGTTGGATCGTTTGCGAGCAGTGTGGAGTATTTTTTGCACGTTTTGTTTATTTATAATAATATTTTGGCTAAAATAAAACGCATGAAAACTTTCGCGTATTCAATCACATTTGCGCGATGAAATAAAATAAAAAAGATGTCTAATTTAGTGGGAACCTTTGTAGCAGGGTTAAAGTCCCGAATTGTAGATGTACAAATTAAGACTGCTCGCGACCTTTATCGCTATGCTAAGACGGAGTTACGAGAAGTTCCACAAGAGGAACTTACGCAGTTCCTCGATGAGTTCAATCATCAAATATTTGAGATGGTCTCCAGTAACGATGTTCATGAAAAGAAAGGTGGAGTTCTAGCCATAGGTAAGCCTCATAAAATTGACCAGCGTTGTTATTATTTTCACTGTTTCGGGTACACTACAAATTCAATATTTTTTTCCCGCTTCAGTATGTCTCATCGGTGGCGATTGTGATACAACTAAGACTCGTATTACAAGATTTGCCAACTACCTTCGCAACCTTTTACCCTCATCTGATGTTGGTGTAATGGAACTGGCTGCCAAGACTGTTGGTCGGTTGGCAACTGTATCTGGTGTAAAACGAGCCGAATATGTTGAATTTGAAGTTAAAAGAGCATTTGAGTGGCTATCTGAAGAACGTAATGAAGGAAGACGCCATTCTGCAGTTTTGTTACTTAAAGAACTGGCTATAGCCATGCCTACCTATTTCTATCAACAAGTATCTGGGTTCTTTGATCATATTTTAGTTGCTCTTAAGGATCCAAAGCAACAAATTCGTGAAGCTGCAGCTAAAGCACTAAGAGCAGGTTTTGTTGTAACAGCTCAGAGAGAAACAGCAAAACAATCTACTGCTAAACCTCAATGGTATATGCAGTGTTATGAAGATGCTGTGTTATCATTTGAAGATATTCCTATGAAAGAAAAAGGAATGAGCAAAGAGGATAGAGTCCATGGAGGTATACTCATTTTAAATGAGTTACTAAGATGCTCAAATGCGGTGTGGGAAAAGAAATATAGCTATCTAATGCAAAGTCTGAATCCACAAAAAGATATAACTGTGTCTGATGATATAATTTTCATAAGTATGAAACTTCATAGCCCATCAGTAAAGAGAGGGTACCTTTGTGATGGTTTCAAGACAGAAAATGTAACATACCCAGTTCCTATTTATGAATCTGAAGTTTGCCACAATTTACTAACAACACATTTTGAAAAGATTTGTAAAGGTAAGTTGTACAAAAATATTTCTTAAATTATAAATGGTAACCAACTATCAATGTTTACCAAAAGTATTTATACTTTATATACAGAAAGAGAATATTCTTCAAAGTTATTATAAATAATTGCTGATCCACTCCTTCTATTTTACTAATATTATAGAGGTGAAAGTTTGTGAGGATGGATGGATGAATGGAAAGATGCTTGTTTGTTACTCTTTCAAGCAAAAACAGCTGAACAATCAGAATGAAATTTGGCACAGAGATAGATTATAGTCTGGAATAGCACATAGGCTACTTTTTATTTTGAAAAAAATTACAGTTCTTGTGGTGATATTGATGTATGGAAATGTACTACTGAAATTATGCATAAAAGGTATATTCTTACAATTACAAATATTACAATCATCATAAGTGGCTAGTGAAAATATTGCTGCAAAATCACACTTATGTTTCTGCATTCATTCGTTGCACTACGGTCAGTAATGATCACTATGTTTCACTACTTCAAACGCAAATTTTATGCATTAGGTAACTAACTACCGGGACAATATTTTAAAACAAAGAATTTAAAGCATCACTGCGGTGAGACATCACGGCATAAGTCACCTGACTTTGTTACCAAAACAACTATAAAATCACTGTGTATATTTGTTATGCCATCTGATTCTTCAATGGTTCTAACTAAATATTGTTTCATTCAAAACAAGGTTTTGAACCACAACTTATTGATCATAAGCCTGATGCCATTTTGTTAATGCTGCTCCCATTTATCTTTATTATTTTTGTTAAATATGTATTGAAAAATATAATTTAGTCCTTTCTACTACCAATGTGCTTTAATTTGCATTAAAGCACATTGGTATTACGAAACAGCAGTGTTGTTAAGTTTATGATTTCCACAATTTCATTAAAAAACATTTTAGGGTTTCAAATAATTTTCTTTATGTTGTGAAATGGCATACAATGACAAGATGAGCTAATAAAATGTAAAATCTGTATACTTACTGCATCAATTTTTATATGTAGAATTGTACATACCCCATTTGGTCCATGACGATCAAAGGAGAATGATTATGTCGATTAGAAGCCATCAAACTATCGTCAATACTAATGCTTAGGCCTAATATTTGTATGAGCATCTAACATCTTTAAAATCCACAGTCAATGTTTTAAGAATATTTTATAATAAAAGAAATCCTTTCCAGATGTTATGTCCCAGCGACTTCTCAAAACACAGGGAATACCTCAAGTCCTCCTTATTATTATTCCAAGACTTGCGGGTTTTAACAAAGATTATTTCCTAAAGAAATACCTTAGCTCCACAATGAATTACTTACTTTCATGTGTCCATCGAAGTAGAGAAAGGGATAGAAATATGGCCTTCACTACATTAGGTCTAATGGCTGCAGCTATTGAAAACGACATTAAAAGTTATATCCCCAGTATAATGGATGCAATCAAACAAGCTTTGCCTGTAAGAGACTCTCAAACAAAAAAGAGGGTTGGCATTGATCACTCAATCTTTGTTTGTATCACATTACTAGCAAGTGCAGTCGAAGACCTCGTAGTTAATGACATTAAAGAGATACTTGATGCCATGTTTGCTACAGGCCTCAGTGCCTCCTTAACTACTTGTCTGAGAGAACTAAGCTTTTATCTACCTTCTCTAAGAGCAGAAATATCAGAAGGCCTACTAAATATGCTTTCTCTGGTACTAAGAAATAAACCATTCTTACACCCTGGGGTACCAAGAAGTTTGGAACAACAAATGAGTAACATGAGTATAGCCATCGAACCACAAGACACAGCTAGCATTGTGCTTGCTCTACGAACTCTGGGAACATTCAATTTTGAAGGGCAACACAGCTTACTTACGTTTGTTAGACGTTGCGCCGACCACTTCTTGCAAAGTGACCAACAAGAAGTTCGACTAGAAGCAGTAAAAACGGCTGCTAAGCTATTAGCTGATGCCATTGCCAGAACTATGAAAACACCTTCAAGGACTCTTACTCTTTTGACTGCAGAAGTAGTTGGAAAACTTTTGGTGGTAACAGTTACCGATCCAGATTATGAAGTTCGTTATTGGGTTCTGAAATCCTTGAATAATATTTTCGACATACATTTGGCTCAAATTGAGAACCTAAGCTTCCTTTTTATGGCCATGAATGATGAGCATGTGGCTATCAGAGAATTGGCCATATGTACTGTTGGCCGATTGAGTACCGTCAATCCAGCCTATGTCATGCCTGGGCTAAGAAAAACTTTGATACAGTTTTTGACAGAGTTAGAACATTCAGGAATGAGTAGGAATAAAGAACAAGCAGCACGAATGTTGGACAATCTTATACTCCATGCTCCAAAGCTTGTTAAACCTTATATGGAGACAATACTCAATGTTCTGGTACCAAAACTCAGAGAATCGGATTCTAATCCTGGTGTAGTTATCAGTGTCTTGAAGGCTGTTGGTAATTTAGCTGATGTACATGGTGACAATAGTGGGCTGAAAAAATGTTTGCCAGAACTACTTAGCATTCTTCTTGAACTATTGTCTGATGCTACTGCAACGGAAAAGAGGAGCGTGGCTTTATGGGCTTTTGGCCAATTGGTTAGCGCTACAGGATATGTTGTTACACCTTACACAGAGTATCCGAATCTCATGGATGTTCTACTCAATTTTCTAAAGACTGAACAACAGCCAAAAGATAGAAGGGAAACTATTCGAGTTTTAGGCTTACTAGGAGCTTTAGATCCATATAAGCATAAGATAACAAGAGGCCTAATTGGTGAGCAGCCTGATTCCAGTTTGGTTCCAGTTGCTGATAATAAAGCAGATGAGAATAACTTTGATATGACTACAAGTGAGATGTTGGTAAATATGTCGTCTCCTGTTCTTGACGAATACTATCCAGCTATAGTAATTTCTACACTTATGAGAATATTACGCGATCCTACACTTCAGCAACATCACACAAGTGTGGTTCAAGCTGTGACTTTCATCTTTCAGTCCTTAGGAATTAAATGCGTTCCCTATATTTCACGAGTTACCCCTAGCCTTCTTTACGTGGCTCGAGCAACAGACAACAATAACTTCAGGGAATTCCTTTTTACGCAACTAGCTAGATTGATTGCTATTGTCAAACAGCACATTCGAAATTATTTGGATAAAATTTTCGACTTGATCAGAGAGTTTTGGACTCCAAACAGTCCTTTCCAGCCAACATTAATTTTATTAGTTGAATACATTGCTGTGGCTCTTGGATCTGAGTTTAAAGTGTATTTACCCCAACTAATGCCACAGATTTTAAGAGTTCTTGCGCATGATACCAGCAAGGAAAGAATCGTTACAGAGAAATTGTTATTTGCATTACAAAAATTTGAAGATAATTTAGATGACTATATGCATTTAGTGATACCGTCAATCGTCAAGTTATTCGACGCGTCAGATTGCCCCATAAATGTGGCAAAGGTAGCAATGGAAACAGTGGACTATTTGTCAGACTCTTTGAACTATAATGAACTGGTATCCAGAATAATTCATCCTTTAGTTAGAAGTCTGGATACCTGCGCCACGTTGCGCCCTACAGCTATGGATACATTATGCGCGTTGATTGTACAACTCGGTCGGAAATTCACCGATTTCATACCTTTAGTACAAAAAGTGGTTGTGAAGCATAAAATTCAACACCAAAATTATGAGTTACTGCTGTCGCGCATGCAGTCAAGTCAGACACTGGCGATGGACGAATTTTTGCAAAGTACGAGGCGTAGGCCGAGGAATAATAACCAAGAGGTAGGTACATAATGTCATACAATCAATTTAATTGATCTTATATTTCATCTTTCTGCCATGTAAATTAATGTTTAAAGTTTTTTTAGTTTTGTATTTGGTCTTTACAAAGAATCACGCGGTACCAAATTAGAGCTTATCGAAGAATTCCCTTGTTCTGAGTGCTTATACCGCAAGCGCCTTGTTATGTTAAAGTCTCAGAGCCCCGTGTTCCCTATGGTCATAGCACTTCAAACTTCTACTAAACATTGCAATATAGTACCTAATAATACTCCGTAAAAGTCAAATAATTCATACCATCATTCCAACTATATTTGGTAGACTTTGGTTCAAATTCTAACAGCCAAACCGTGGACTGGCACACCGTTTCTAAATTGTACTACTAAATTCATCTTACTCTATAAAAATATTGAAAATAGGTACACCAAGATCAGTCTGTTCAAATTTAACAACACATAAAAACAACCTAACGCGAAACTTATTAAGCATCTATGTATGATTTCTCACACATAACTCTCGTTAACAACTTATTTTATTTCTTGCTTTTTAGGCTCGTATTGTGACAATGTGTGACACGTCTCATTCGATACGGAAGTTGTGCGTAAATGCCCATAACTTGAAGCTGGCGTGGACGGTGAGCTCTCGGGTGTCAAAGGATGACTGGCTTGAGTGGCTTAGAAGATTTAGCATTGGGCTGCTTACCGAATCTCATAGCCCTGCTCTTAGGTGCGTTGAACTTAATATAATAATAATAACTGCACACGTCTCACACACGGCCGTCTGATCCCAAACTAGCCAGAGCCTGTACTATGGTAACCAGACTGCTGATAAACACACTTAAATATTTCTAAATACATACATATTATAGATAAATTACACCCAGACACAGAACAAATGATCATGCTCATCACACAATTATTTGTCCTGGGTGGGAAACGAACCCACGACCTCTGGCTTAGCAGTCAGGGTCACTAACCACTAGACCAACAGGCCAGTCCAGCCAATATAATTTAAGGTGGACCAATACACTCCCGTTAACCCTAATATATTAAAAAACAATAGTGTGTTATTGAAAATCCTGACTGAAAACCAAAATCCAATGAAATGAAAACAGTAACGAACAGATGAATGTTAATTTTTGTTACAAAATTCAATGATGTACTTGGGCGAGGTAGATCATTTGAGCAAGTAATTGTGTAATATTTAACTTTTTACAGGGCATGTCTGGCTTTGGCTCACAATTATTCGCAACTTCTACGAGACTTGTTCAATGCTGCCTTTGTATCATGTTGGACTGAGTTAACTGAACCACCATGGCATACTGAACTGGCAAATGCCTTAGAACAAGCTTTAACCGCCCCTGATGCTCCAGAATTGGCCCACACAGTTTTAAATCTTGCTGAATTTATGGAACATTGTGAAGGGGGCCCTCTACCTATATCTACGCATTTGTTAGGCGAAAGGGCCATGCACTGCCGAGCGTACGCGAAAGCCTTACATTACAAGGTAATTATATTTGTTTCACCTGTCCAATACCCTCACCCTCCCTTTTTAATACGAAATTTTTGTTTCTAAGGAGGAAGAGTTCCGCAGTGGTGCTACATCTCAAGTTGTGGAAGCATTGATCCATATCAATAACAAGCTTCAACAGAAAGAAGCAGCTGAGGGTCTATTAGAAAGAGTTATGGCGCAACGCGAAGCTGGTGATGCAGATCTTAAAGTTCAAATTAGATGGTATGAAAAACTACACAATTGGGAGAAAGCCCTTGATCTTTATGGTGAAAAGTTATCAGTGGATGCAAATGATATGGAAGTTTATCTTGGTGAGTTGCGTTGTTTCGAGGCGTTAGGGGAGTGGGTAGAACTTTACAATACCGTCTCAAAGAAATGGGTAAATATGACTAACGATGAGAAGTATAAAGCGGCGCGGCTTGCAGCTGCTGCTGCTTGGGGTTTGAACGAGTGGGATTCAATGGCAAAGTATGTCAGCTTCTTACCTGAAAACACTCAAGATGGTGCTTTTTATAGGGCTGTTCTCAATATTCATAATGAAGAATTCGATCAATCAAGGTTGTACATTGATCAAGCACGTTCTTTGTTGGATTCTGAACTCACAGCTGTGGCTGGTGAAAGCTATCAAAGAGCATACGGTGCTTTAGTAAATGCTCAGCTCTTGGCAGAATTGGAAGAAGTGATCACTTATAAATCTGTTGTGGAGAGGAGGGAATCTATTAGGCAAGCCTGGTGGACGAGACTTCAGGGCGGGCAAAGATTGGTAGAAGATTGGCGTAGAATATTACAAGTCAGAAGTTTAGTTTTAACGCCACAAGAAGATATGGCCACTTGGCTAAAATTTGCGTCACTATGCAGAAAAAGTGGTGCGCCACGCCAGGCGCATAAAACGTTGGTTATGTTACTGGGCACAGATCCGAGCAAAAATCGGGATATGCCACTGCCTATACACGAGCCAAGATTGACTCTAGCATATGCCAAACATTTGTGGGTAGCTGGTGACAGACAGTTGGCTTATGATCAGTTGCAAAGATATGTAGATACAACAGAAACAGGTGACCCTGAACATTGCAGGTTACTGGCTCGTTGTCACTTGAAATTGGGATCCTGGTGCGAGTCTCTACTTGGAATAAATGAACGTTCTGTTCTCGAAATTCTTCGCAACTACGAAGCTGCTACAGAGTTATCTTCGGATTGGTACAAAGCATGGCATGCATGGGCCTACATGAACTTTGAAACAGTTTTGTTTTATAAACATCAAGACACAAATAATACTAGCGGTACATCGGGAGAAAGGCGACCTCCTCCTGAGTGTATTCAGCAGTATACAGTCCCTGCAGTTGAAGGATTCTTTAAGTCCATAAAACTTTCTCACGGCAGCTCTCTGCAGGATACTTTGAGGTTGTTAACTTTGTGGTTTGACTATGGTCATTATCCTGCCGTGCATGAAGCGTTAGTCGAAGGTATCCGAACTATTGAAATAAACGTTTGGCTCCAAGTCATACCCCAACTTATAGCCAGAATCGATACGCCAAGAGCATTAGTTGGCAAGTTAATTCATTCTCTTCTGATAGATATAGGTAAATCTCACCCTCAAGCTCTAGTGTATCCATTGACGGTGGCTTCTAAGTCGTCGTTCATAGCACGGAAGAATGCTGCCAATCAGGTTTTGAAGTCAATGTGTACGCATTCAAGCAATTTGGTGAATCAGGCAGCTATGATTTCGGAAGAGCTCATTCGAGTGGCTATATTGTGGCATGAACAGTGGCACGAAGCTTTGGAAGAAGCTTCAAGGTTATATTTTAGTGAAAATGACGTGAACGCTATGTTTAGAACATTGGAGCCGTTGCACGCGTTGTTGGAAAGAGGTCCTCAGACGATGAAAGAAGTGTCGTTTAGCCACGCTTATGCAAGAGACCTGAATGAAGCACAGGATTGGTGCAATAGATACAAGGTATGTATTGAATTTTGCTTATTTAGTCAGTTTTTGCTGATGTATAATATTACCTATTAATTGATGGACCTTGATCCATTACGGTAAAAAATGAAATGTAGTACATTCTTATTTACGTTATTTTTTACTAAATTCATACTGATTCTTGTCTGTTACAATTGCTGTAGTACATATATATACACTAGATTATTAGAAATACAAAGAGAAGTAGATAAGGGTTAAGGAAAACGGGTTGAAAATCCTTATGAGTGTATCGTACGGGTTTTCAACAAAGGTTAAAGTGTCCAACAACTAGTGCCGTTAATGGGTCACACGCATAGCCCTAATTTTATGGTAGTAGATGAATTGAATGTGTGAAAGCTGGAATTTTTAAATGTGTACATACTCGGTCTTTCTTATCTAGTCCTCTCTGTATTCTAGCTATGTGTTTCCAAAATAAAAACACATTTTTATACTTAATTTTAATTGTGTTTACACCCTATTCCAGACGTCAGGTTTGGTCCGAGACCTAAACCAAGCCTGGGATCTTTACTACCACGTGTTCCGGCGCATTAGTCGACAATTACCCCAGTTGACATCCCTTGAGATTCAGTATGTGAGTCCACGGCTCCTACAGTGCCGAGATCTCGAGCTGGCTGTCCCTGGGTCTTACGTACCAGATCAAGATCTCATCAGAATTGCACATATACAAAGTAGCTTGCAGGTTAGTTATTCTTGCAACATTTGGAATTTAAACATAAACTGGATCAATGCAAACGAAGATTGGGAAAAATGCCTTTAGGTGCAGCAACAAACCGTATTTTAAACGGTTTTAGTTAGGTTGCGTTGTTTGTTTTGTGTTTGTCTAGTTATTGAAGTTTTACCCCCTTCCTGTTGATCTAAAATTTGATACACACCTTTAGTTTTGATGACAACACAATTGTGTGTATTCAAAATGGCAGATTACACATTTTATTACAAACCCGGATATGGATGTCAAATTAAAGGGTTTGACTAGTAAAGTACACCATGAAAAAATTCAAATTAAAAAACTAAATAGTTGAAAATAAAATTATAAATTAAAAAAAATAACAAACAGGTTTGAAGAAAAGAAACAATATTGATGCAGATAATGTACTTAAAATTAAAAAAATAATTAGGTACATAGTTACCAGGTATCAGTCATTACATTACACCACTCTCCTCAGCAATCTAGAGCATTGATCAGACTAAAATAAAGTCGTTAGCATATATGACCTAAATCGACTTTGAATTGCGAACTTAATTGGCTTTCCGTCAAATATGAGTTTGCAAATTGAGGATAAAAATAATGACAAAAAATGCACGACATTGACACATACTTAACATGATACAACAGCACAGCTTTATATTGATCCATGCAGTAAATAAACATTTAAGTTACTCCTAATTAATTAAGTATCTCTTATCAAACAGGTCATCACCTCCAAACAGCGTCCCCGACGGTTATCTATTCGCGGCTCCAATGGCAAAGACTACATATTTCTCCTCAAGGGCCACGAGGACCTCCGCCAAGACGAACGCGTGATGCAGCTATTCGGCCTAGTCAATACACTCTTACAAGCCGACCCCGACACTTTCCGCAGTGATTTAGCGATACAAAGATATGCTGTTATTCCATTGTCAACTAATTCGGGGCTGATAGGATGGGTGCCCCATTGTGACACTCTGCATTCTCTTATTAGGGATTACAGAGACAAGAGAAAGTGTTTATTAAATATCGAACATAGAATCATGCAGAGAATGGCGTCAGATTTGGATAAACTGATGTTGATGCAGAAGGTTTGTATTACATGCAGAACACTAATTTATTATCTTTCTAACCTGCAAGACAACAAAACAAGGAGCCTGTATTGGTACTGGTAATGGGTTTATCCTGTGACATTTTGAGGCAGATTAAATATACATCCAATACCTGATAAGTAAAATGCCTCATTTGAGGGTATGTATTTTACGCTTTTCTTGTTTTTTTTTTGTATAAAGTATTTTATGAGCTTTGGTTGTGCTTTGTGACACTAAAAAAATTTAGGATTAAACGCAAATACCATATACCATTGAAATAACAAAAATATATGTAAATTTTAGACAGTTAAAGAAATTTTTAAGTTGTTATTTCAACCCATTTTGTTTTTTTCTTCTAAGTTGCCTTGAATGCGCTGTAAAGAGTTAAGTGATAAGGAATGTGTCTTCGATATAAAAAAATAACAAATTTAGTATTTGCATGCAATGAATTGTCAACCAAAACTAATACACTCCTTTGGTCAATCATTTCACCTGTGTTGGTTGTCTATCTAATTGTTACTAAAGCGTATACGTCAATGATCTTACCCGCCTTCTACCAGTCTTTGTGGAAGATGTCACGTAAGACCTATTATATCCAAGCTTCATTTACAGGTGGAAGTTTTCGAGCATGCATTAGAACATACAGCCGGCGACGATCTCGCGAAGTTGCTCTGGCTGAAAAGTCCATCTTCAGAAGTTTGGTTCGAGCGTCGTACCAACTACACCCGCTCTTTGGCTGTTATGAGCATGGTCGGGTATATCCTCGGCCTCGGAGATAGACATCCTTCCAATATCATGTTGGACAGAGTCACTGGAAAGTTCCTTCATATTGACTTTGGTGACTGTTTTGAAGTGGCTGTAACTAGAGATAAGTTTCCGGAAAAAATACCTTTTAGGCTGACTAGGATGCTTATCAATGCTATGGAGGTAAGATTTTTTCTATTCTTGAAATCTCGCATTTCATGCCTTAAATTAGAAGGCTTAATGCTTCGTTACGACAAAAACCAGTGTTCACAAATTCTCTTTTTGTTTTATGTTTGGAAACTGCCATAGGTGTTTCCATTGGGATCCCTTCCTGTTATTTCGGAATTGAACCAACTAAAGTTGCACTCTAAATTAGTGGACAGTAGGTGCTGCGACGATATGTCGCAGGTCGGGTCGACCCAGCGATAGCCCGCTAGGTGGCAAGCGGATTCCGTCTATCACAAATTTACACTTAACGCAGACATAGGTCTTCTACAGAGTTTCTCCTAGCCTCTCTACTAAAATTCTGGCTATTCGTATTTTTTTAAATCTCGTACATTATGCCTATTGCAGCAGACTATATTTATATCAGAACGTTACGTAAGCGTACGTACCAGTTGTTTATTAATAACGTACTATACGTTATTAATAAACAACTGTTTTTTTTTTATAAATGCATCGATACTTCTAAACTTACACTTAACCTCTTAAAATACGCTTCTATAACGCATAAAAATCAACTTAAATTGCTGGTTAAGGATTGAATCTAATAATTTCAGGCATCGGTCATACGAATACGTTTGCTGTTAAGACATGTAGCACATGACTGACTGCTGTATACGCTTCAAATTCGTGGACTTCATCTGATTTATACTTTAAGAATGCTGATTTTCAATTTAGTTTGCATTAAACTACGTAGTTCTAACAGTATCCTTTAATTTTTCATTCATGTTTTTTTTGAAATGGAACGATTTAAATTATTAACTTTTTTTAATACAAAGTATATCATAAATATCTTGTTCCTAGGTGACTGGCATTGAGGGCACGTATCGACGTACCTGCGAATCAGTCATGGAGGTATTGCACCGCCATAAAGACAGCGTGATGGCCGTGCTTGAAGCTTTCGTATACGATCCTTTACTCAACTGGAGGCTCATCGACGCCGGCAGACGTTCACGAGCGGATGCCGAAGTTTGTTCCACGTCTGATCCCGCAACTTCCCCGCAACCGAGTAGAAGCAGAGTTCATATAGGTTTAAATGATGCTTTGGACCAACCAGCGGAGGCTAATCTCAATAAACGTGCTTTAGCTATCGTGAACAGGGTCAGGGATAAATTAACCGGTCGTGATTTCCCCCATATAGATGAGATAGTATCGGTACAAAAACAAGTAGATCTGCTCATTCAACAGGCGACTAGCAATGAGAATTTGTGCCAATGTTATGTTGGTTGGTGTCCATTCTGGTAATTCCAATCTATATCTATCATATGCGATATGAAAAAAATTACCTTTTAAACGATACGCCGGCATTATGACATTTAAAAATTATTATATGGGGAATCATGGTGGAATGCCAACTCGCTGCCCGTCCGTGTATAGGCGTACATTGACGGACAATACATGTCCAAAGTGCGCCAGCAGTGGATTAGTAGTGTTACCAATGAAATGCCTAATGACTGACTCTTCGTCTTCGTCTGCAGTAACTGTATTTCTTATGTGTAATATTATCTACGTTTCTTTTAAATCCAAATTGTAACAATATGTATCTATTATAACGTAGGATACGATAATAAAGTGCATTTGTTGCACCCGCACTTAAATATTTAGTCATAGTTTTTAGTATCGTACTGCTTATCACTAGAATGCTCGTTTACCTACATATTTGGTGTTTTAGTTTAAGGACAAAATGTTAGCATCTATGAGACAAATAGGAATTGTATTTACTATGCTGCAACTATAGAGCAATTGGTCCTTTCAGCTAGAGAAAATATACCTACCACAGTCGACTCTCGATATAATTCGAAATTCAAGAGACTTGTAAAATACCTCGAATTACTAAGAGAGTTCGAAATAATGAGAGGATTGTCATATCAAAAAGAGGAATAAAACGTTCTGACCCTTTTACTTCCTTGATAGTAACCTACAAATATCAACTACGACAACTGTCGTGGTCATCGTTTTCTTTGTTCTCGTCCGTACAGACAAAAATTCTCCATCTGTAAGAGTAACGTACCTATTTACGTGACCGTTTGTGTGTACATACAAGTTTCAAATCGTTCATATTTCGATTTATCGGGTGTTTGGGTTAAAGAAATTCGAATCACGTCGTTTCACGCCACGTCGGTTTTGAATTTTATCTGGAATTACCGAGTGTGCCAAAACCCGTCGACTTTATTTGATTTATCAAGAGTTTTGCTAGGGGACTTAACAATTATTTTGAATTATATAGAGGTTTGAATTATTAAGAGTTGACTGTCGCCATGAATAACAGGTCACAGAATATGAAAGTATATTTTCTCCAAAATTTGATTCCCACTTATATCCTTTTGTATTATACATTTACTGAACTTGAGAAAATTTACACTCGCTTCTGATTTTTGTATAAGTACCTAATATAAAAATCGGAATTCAATGTGACATTTTATGCAAGACGGATTATTCAGAAAGTGCACAGATTTCTTGAGACATGGACTCCTTTAGAGCGGGAGACTGAAAAACATTTATTTCATAAACCAAACTCGGGTTTCCTTTTTCTTGTAAAAATTCAACGTATACTAAACGACTGACACTGATTGCATAGAAACGGCTGTCTAATGGGAAATAGGCGAACTGACGTCTAATCGAAAATTTTGACGACTGCACAGAGTGTGTATTAGTTAAATGGTGATTAAATTTCACCAACTGATGTAACGCGTCGAGTATTGTGAGTTCGAATCCGACATGCGACAATTATTAATGAAAGAATAGTTGTTCTGTGTGCTCTTTTATTATATGTTTGTAATGTTCCTCAAGAAAGGGGTATTTTTATTTTTAAATTAAACAAGAAAGATAAATTTCTTGAATTTAATCGGGTGAGTTTAGGTAACTAGTTGCAGCTTAGTATTTTTGTTATTTTATATAAAAAACAAATTGTGCCTCGATTGTGATAACTTTGTTTTTTTTTATACTTACGGAAAAGATATTACATGCCAATTGTAAATAAACTACATTGACTCATAAACTATGTATATTTGTTTATCAACTAATAAATATAATGTTGATATTAGATGTTTTAATGTACTTACCTACTACTGGAATATACTTCCTCGAATATACCGGTCATATACTTAGTGGTAGCTATACTTCCTCGGAAAGGTTGTACTTCATGGTTAACGTTATTTAATGACACAAGTAATAGTAAAACTTATTGAGTGCCGTTAGCAACAATACCCTTACCACTACGTTAAATTTTTTGTATTTTTTCGGTAAGCAGCATGCAGAAAAGAGTCATTACCGTAGGATAATGAGATTCAGAGAAGGAAATTTTCTAAAATCCGAGAACGGGTTTTGCTACAGGACTGGATTAAGGTCTAAAGGTTCTCGCAAGTTTGTATGATAGTCCTTGGTTTTTTGTACTCAAAACCTGAAATTTGGCAATGAACTAGTAGCTTATAGGTCAGAGACGTCGATAGTTTATAAGACGTCCGCTAACAACGGATTTTGCGATAGGACCAGATTAAGGAGGTCTAAGGGTTCTCGCAAGTTTATGTGAAAGTAATAACAATAATATCTTTATTTTGTCATATAGCCAATTAATTAGTGTCAATAGTATTGTATATATATATATATATATATATTATTTCTTATGGACTCTACCCCGCGCGAAGAATCAGCGCGGGAATTCCGCCAATGCCAAGTGTTTTATAATTATACAAGTTAGTAAATAACAAAAACGTAAAAAAATTGATGTCTATTCGTTCATCTTGAAAAAAAACCCGACTTGTGAGTAAATCAATAGTATTGTAGGTATATCATGTTCTATTCTATGTCATTTTCACATGTCAAGATAATAGATACGTCATCTGCAAAGAGGACACATTTGTGTTTTGTAATATCAGGCAAGTCATTTATATACATAAGGAAGAAAAGCGGGCCTAGCACACTTCCTTGTCTATTTACCTACTATATATTTGACATTTTCTTTCCTTAAAACTGCATTATTATCTAGGCTTGCTATTGCACACAGTGCTGCCGGTCGTGCAGCTAGCTTTTTATCCAATTTGATGCTGAACCTTGTATGAATCGTACAGGTAAGAGACGTCCGCTAAGAACGGATTTTGCGACTGGTCCGGATTAAGGTCTTAGGGTTTTCGGAAGTTTATATGAAAATCTTTGATTTTTTTTACTAGACACCTGAAATTTGGCAGAGAGGTATTTTATAGGTAGGACATGTCAGCGAAGAACGGACTTTGCAACAGGGCCAGATTAAGGAGATCTTAAATATATATTGTAAATAATTCATTTTATATTGAGTGGGTGTTAGATTTTAATAGTTACGACACCAGTCCTCCACATCGTCGCGATAGTGGATCCAATAAAACTGTTTTCAAGTCTTCAACAGAGTCCTTTTTACCCCCATATGGCCACCTGAACATCCGTCGTGGTAAATCTGTAGAATCTCCGACCCGTTAGCCTGTAGAGCAACCATCTGGAGATGACAAGTGTCCCTTCGTACCTAGAGTACACGTGTGGCCTACTGTTAAGTAACAAAATGTCGTTAGAAATGTTTAGGCGAACTAAGGGTAAAAAAACCGATCATCGCTTTATATTGAAGTGAAACTTCTATAAAATCGTTGTGATTTGAAATTCGATGAAACGAAAAATTCACACTAAAAAGATATAAACAAGACAAACATTCATAAATAGGATTTAGCATGCGAGAGAATAAGATAGAATACAAGTACACAGTGTTTCCTATAATCTTTGTGTTTGCGCCTGAGTACTACGAAGCATTCAGAAAATGTGTCAATTTCAATATGGTGTCATTTTTGTGCATTTGCGTCGTTGGTTAATTAATTTATGTTAATTATTTAACACATCTGTGTTAATATGACCAATAACTTTTATAAATATTATTTAAAATTAAATTTATTAACGTTAGTAAGTAATTTGTGTTGATTTTACTAAATTTTTATTTCTCATTCTCTCATAGGCTTACTTTTCTGAAGTTTTACTTCTGCCGTGTGTGAGTTGCACACACACACACTTTTTTTTCAAAGTTATGTTAAAAAAACGACAAATAAATATTCTTACTGTTATATTCTAATTTATGGACATCGAAACAATTTCCTATGACCAAAACGCTGGACACCTTTTTTTTGTTAGATCGGTATATTTAGTTAGAACTTAGGTCGGTATATTTCGAAATTGGGAGCAAATAATAGGGTTGTCAGTTTTTATTTTCAAGAATAAAAATAATAATGTATAATAATAGGTATAATTTAAAAAAGTTGCTTCTAATTTCGAAATGTTATTCGTTTTATATTAAGTAAATAAAATAACACTAGTATATATTTTTTTAAATACCTATCAAAACAACAAACTCAAAACTAAAGTAAGTCTTATTAAAACTTGACACTGAAGTTGACAAACAAGATCAGGCTTAATAAAATTACAAAATTTTGAAATTAATTCACAGTTACACATTAATAAACTAAGCACATTTTCAGTCTCAGTATTATTTTCTTCTTTCTTTGGGGCACTAAACACAAAAGGTCCAAAAGTGGCTGTATTTTGGTTGACCTTTTGGTTTTAGTGCAGTTTCTTTGCATCTTCCCTGTTTCCTGTGGGTAATTAAATAGAATACTAATAAATTATTTTAAAACATTTTCACTAATAGATTTTTATATGTGTATAATGTATTAAGCGTTGTAGAGTTGTTTTCTAAGCTGGCTGTACTTACCGTTAATCGTGTTTGTAAATTCAACACTGAGCCTGTTCCCCTAATATGAGAGTTATCTTTTAAGAGAACAACCCCGTTCCAATCTTCAAGTTCAAATCTTCCCCAATACAAATCACAGACTCTAGTAATCATAGTAAATTTTGGAACCTATTTACAGAGACCGGCACGGGTCGTGAGGGCAAATTTTTAAAAATAAACTAGCGTACAGTACAGTACCGAACCGATCACGTGCAGCGTCTACTAATTTAGGAACTGTGTGCAGCGTCAGCGTGGTCAATATCATATCGACCAATAAAAAGTGTGCTCACGTCTCGTGTAACTGTACACTTAAAGATTTTCAAGTATTGCTACGGATTTTTTTTTAACCAGTGAGAGCCTTAAGGGTAGGCGAAGTATAGCAAGCGTCAGTTGGCAAAACTCGTTATAATATTGCCTGCTCAAATATTTCTTTCAAAATTAAAGATAACTAAATAAATGAAAGTGCATAGGAAAGCCGACTATATAGGTAAACTATTGTAAAAATCTCAAAAACTTACCTTTATCCAGTTTTGTGTAACATTAAGATTTTCTGGCACCCGCGAAAAATCGAAACGCACTCAAATTGACATTCTGTATGGCACACACAAAATCACAGGCCACTTATTTATACCCTACGGACATGCACCCTATGCACAAAATATCTGATTTCGACAAATACAGTTGTGTTACCATGATTAAATTTTGGTTCTAACTAATCAAGAAAGAGTAGTGTTACTTGTAAGAAAAAAGTTAAGATACATACGAAAGGCGAAGTTGCAGGAATCTAATAGTAGCTATATAAATAGTAGTTTCAAGGCACGATATTCGGGTTCTTGGGACTAGTTATGAGTAAGTACCTACCTACCTACAACCGAAGCACTTCCTGATAAGTTAATCTCGTTAGTCTGATTCAAGTATACCTACTTCAGTACAAGTTCATACAAAACTTGACTTAATTACGTAACAAACTTACCTCGCAGGTATTATAATTGCAAACCGAAAAATCAGTGGAACTTGTTTCTACGTATGTTAAACACATAATGTCAAGTAAAATTTCTCAGCCAATGTAACCTACCTAAGTCAGTTACATAGGTCGTGATCTATTGTGCGATTGTAATTACTTTATTCGTAACCTATTGCAATAGCGTTTCTTACGAACAATATGAATGTAAATGTATCACAAGGTTTCAATTGAAAGTATACAAAACGCTCGGTTGCTTGCGGTGACTTGAAAGCAAATGAGGTCACTACAGAGTGGTATTATTTATTATCATTGTTTTAAGTGCCAAGTTCTACCTCGACCATTCACGGTTTTTTGTAGCGCACTCTTGCTTTAAAGTTCACTGCTCAGACTTATGGCTTCGAGAAACCTCCAGATCCTATCAGCAGTGATTGTTTGTATTTCCTGCGGTTCCATGATGTGCAACCCTAGGTTAACACTTCGGTGCCGCATTAGTGGGCCCCAAAAGCATAGAATATGCATTGTAGTGTCTTCTGCTCGACAGAATCTGCATGTTTGTATACAGTGTGGTATCCTAACAAGAATTTGGATATTACGAAGACCGTGCATCAGTTTAAGTAAATAAAAACTTTTCGTATATGCTAAACTCTTACATTGAGTTATAAAAAAATAAATAGCTGTGTTCTGCAGTATGACTGATTCACAGTGTCGTAAGAACTTATTTTTGTTCCATGCAGTTTTTATTGCAAAAGTCGAAAGATTTCATCTTCTTTTATATCAGTTAAATCAGTAGTAAACATTGTATTCGCGAATAGTGAAGATAAACGATCTTTCATTTTATTGGATTTTTTACAAAAAGCCAACATTCACTACCTACATCACTAATACCTAAGTACATCTTTTTCATAGATTTGTCTAAAAAATCTATATAAATAAAAATTTAATTGTCGAATGTATAAAAGCGCATCACTTCAGAACGGCTGCACCTATTAGCTAATTCTTTTTTTGTTGTGTTCATAGTTTCTAGTACACCAAAGAGAAAATCCATACTTCATTAAAAATCATACTTACGTTCGGACAGGACAACTACTGTTGGGTCCATAATAGTATACCTATGTATAGATATCTCAAGTCGATGTCGATACTCTAGGTTTTTGTCTCGTACCTATAGGTATGTGCTACTTTTGTGCCTAAATAAACCACTTATTATAATTAAATTTTTTGATGAAAATGAGAAATAGGTTGAATAAAATGACACTTGACAATGAAAGGGCGAGGTTTGCTGTCTCTAGATTATTTTAGAGTCTGACTGGCCTGTTAGTCTAGTAGTCAGTGACCCTGACCGCTATGCTTATAGGTCGTGGGTTCGATTCAGACCTTAGTCTGGGTGTTCTTTGCGTCTGTTGTTTCTATGTTTGTAAAGTCCCCCGCGACACAGGAGTAATTCCTAATGCGGGAGATGTCTTTTTTTAAAAAGAAAAAGAAAAAAAAGATAGGGATCTCCGTACCTTACATAATAGGTAGGTACCTGCAGCTCTGACTTCTAATAAAGGTGACCAAGAACTCTTCGGGACTGCGATAAAGAAAACCCTGAATAAAGACTTGCACAGTTAGACTGATCATAGCAAGAAAGGCTCATCATCCCAAGATCGTCGTGACAGAGAAGGCGGCACGATCGTAAGTCACGCGCGCTTTGCTATCGCGGGTTTAATGGTTAATTCTGACACTAAAGGTAACATTTCTTGGTCTCCTCGATGGGGTGTTAGTGTCACCCTTAGGCCTCTTTACCGAAAAAGGTTATCGGTTACCCTTTTGAGAAATTAATTTCTACGAAACGTAAGGATGTGTACAAATATAAGTACCTACCTATACTTACATACTTGGACATATTGAGATGGGGTTCAGACATTTCGAGACGCGTAAGTATACCTACAACAATAAAGTTATGAGCACAATAGCTGACACAACAATGAGCAATTCAAAGAATTTGCATACCATTATGCAATCCTAGAATTGCAACACATGGCACTGCCCTGTTAGAACTTAGACAGAATATCATGGAATGGATTCTAACCTTTACCTGTACGTACTATTTTGTATTCTGTGCCTTTACTGAGAAGGGGAGCTGGAAGTGCCGAGACCCAGCTGATCATTGTCAAGTATTTTTATATTAGCTTCACTTGTATGTTTGTTTGTAACCGGCTCCGTAGGGCGCGATTTTGACCCACTTTAAACGGCCAGATTTCATTCAAATTTTGCACACATGTCAAAGACCAATGACAATACAATAATTCGATTAAAATTTTTCTATTTTTACCAGTTCATAAGTATAATACCTACCTCTGTGACGAAAAGCAAATCTTTATGAGTAGAAGAGATGTTAGGAACCGTACAACACCGCAATTCGCTATGGCTGCTGCATTGTGTCTGTATTGTAGAATATACAACATTATAAATTTATATACTTAAAAAAATCCTGCGTATACCTACTTCTCCACCACAGTTTTCGAACGATATTGTCATGAACAACGTATAATGTTAGCCAGTAGTACCGAGAAATGGAAATTATAGGATAATTTAATGACAATGTTATAGGTAGGTATATGTATAAGTAATATAAGACGCGTAGGCTGTGACGTAACTATACCATCTTAGGCCCGTGGTTAATTCATCGGATGTGTACGGAGTTATTTTCTTACGGATGATGTGTTGAAGTCTTGATAATTCATTTATACGACTCGTGTAATTTACTAGGTTTATTAAATTAGATTAGATTAGCCTTATGTTCTGTTCAGGGCCTTTGGTGCCCAGGGGCCGCGGGGGCCCCGTAGCATTTGGCCCGCTTTGACACCCTATTGTTACGCCACGGCGCGTAGGTATCGTTCTTAATAGCATAGCATAGCACGCGTAATAAGGAGGTTCCTTACTCCCATCCTTTCTAAGTCTTAACCACCGTCAGTCCGTTAGCATTGGTTTAAATTAAACAGGTGTTTTAAACCGTCGGTCGTATCTCCACGTGAAACAACCTTAGGTATTACGCTCAAAGTCACTTCTGTTTAAACACTTCTCTAAAGTCATGCCAACAATAACAAGGTTGTTACCGTCGTAGTATTATCACAGATTACTAAATAGTTACTACGTAAGTATTGTGTTATTTTATAATTATAATACTAGCTGACCCGCGCAATTTCGTCCGCGTTTGTAAATTTTCCCCGTTTTTGCAACATTTTTCATTGATGCTCCGCTCCTATTGGTTGTAGCGTGGTGTTATATAGCCTTTCTCGATACATAGGCTATCCAACACTAAAATAATTTTACACCAGTACTCCCTGAGATTAGCGCGTTCAACCAAACAAACAAACGCTTCAGCTTTATAATATTAGTATAGATAGATATAGGTAAGGTCAGAGGGGCTAATTCCGCATTAGTTTTTTTAAAGCTTATGCTTCATGATCCATATTCGATGAATTTTTCGTTTTATTGACAATGTTAGGGTATCAGACAAATAAGGTGTTTTCAAATTTTAAACACAGTCATCATATTTAATTTAACTAATTTTAAACATTAGAAAAACTTCTTTTTTTAAACTTGGCCACTAGTCGGATTTTCCCTCTAAATGGGGCAATTCCGTCAATTAGCAGGATTTTATAGAAATCGCTAGTTTTTTTCAAGGATACACATTAATATACATGCATTAATGGTAAACAGACAAAATTATAAGATTTACAATATTAAAAATAAAGTCTTGGTTGTGTTTTATAAGTAAAAAACTTATGTGGGTGATATTCCGGTTGATGGGTACCTATTTACTTAGTGCACTTTTATTAGTTTGGAGTTTAATAAATTAATGACATATTTTAAGCACGTCATTAAATGTTGCAATTTAATTTTAAACGTAATTTTAAAAGTAATTTAGTTTTTATAATAATGGATATTTTCCTTATAAATAAATGTTATTACTAATAATAACTTGGTATTACGCATTGAAAATATTATTATTTACCTAAGTATTTACCTCAATTCTGGCAGCGGTTTTCCAATTCTTGTTTGTTCTATTGGACTACTTTATGAAATAGGTACATAGAATATTTATATAACATTTAATATGTTGATTTTTATTGTAAACATTTATTTGAAAATTAAACAATCAACTTTATTAAAATGCTAAAATGAACCAACTGAGATTTATTGTTTCATAAATTATTTAACAAAATTACATCTTTATTTTTCATCGACTTCTTTCTTTTACTTTTTAATCCCCGACGCAAAAAGAGGGGTGATATAAGTTTGACGTGTATGTGTGTCTGTCTGTCGAATCATAGCTCCTAAACGGATGAACCGATTTGAGTGCGGTTTTTTTTATGAAAGGTAACTTGATCGAGAGTGTTGTTGTATGATTATTTATTTTATTTATTACTTTGTTCTCTTCTGTTGAACATAAGGACATCGTCATAAGCGATGTCTACAACACCTGATGCCAATTTTAGCTTATTTGTCGTGGAAAAATTGTATTTGCGTTTTAATTTTAGTATGGCAAAGCAAGCAATGGATTCTTATCCATCGCTACACTTATACAGAACATTACGCTCACACATTACGCTATCTGAAATCAGGCAAAATCGGTTATGACGTTCATGCCCCATTCAAAATAGACGGAAATAAACACTTGATGATTTTGAAGTTAACAAAAATACAAAAAACGGACATTGACCCATCTATATTACAGTCTCTCGACACTGCAAGTTGCATTATTTTTATATTTACCTTCGATAAAGTACAGTACAAATCGATCAAACTTCACTTTTTAACTAAAACTGAATTTCAAACACTATTTTACCCTTTTATACTTTATACCAAATTATGCTATCTAGGCAATTTTATTTTTATTATAATGTAATACTTTTTTACCCACACAGCAACCAAAAAAGTAGCGCTATTGTAATGCGTTTAATTTGCAACAGACGACTTTGCCCCGTAGACGGATTTGGCCATGCTGACCTTACTTATTTTGTATAAATAACATATACTTACACATAATATTACGTGAAGAAACTAAATATTTAAAAAAGATATGAATATGAAATTTAAAGAACAACCAGTTAAGAAACGTGTTTTAGTTCCTTTTATTTATTTGTTTAAGGAACAAAACCTGTAAACATCTGTAAACAGCCTATTAAAATAGTGTATAAAACTAAAAGGCGTATACATCGCTGTTACGGTGATTATGGACCACAAACGCAATCTCTGCATGCGTGAAGAAAATAATTATTTCTAGTACACGCCAGCCATTTATAAAAGAAACACCACGTTGTTCGTCACAAACTCACAAGGGATCTTCAATCATAACTATAACCATAACAGTAACATACTAATCAACGATCGTTTGACTTAATCAGTTGGCCGGTGACCGCAGTGAGCTGTGCACGAACCTTTCATTGCTACGCATTATTTACTACGAACGCGCGCTCATGGATAATTTTAAAGTTGTTCAATTTGACTCTCTGAGTGAGTATGATTTTTTTTTTATATAATTGACATTATTCAAATATTACTGTTTGTTTTGTTGAATGAATTATTGACAAATTCTGCTTCTCTATTTCGGTTGTTATTCTAACTCTATTCGTTAATTTTATTAGTCCTAAAGCCTGTGTAAAAATAAGGCCTAGTAACATAGTTTCGAAATTCAAGATATATCTCTAACATTCATAACACATAGAGTCGTTAGAGTCAATAAATATAAGTATTCGGTCCAGCTACTTGTTGCTCTTAATGCTAACGCGGTTTAACACAAAATAATGTATGTAGTGTACGCTATAATGAATCTACAAAACATATATAAGTATGTATATATAAAAAACTACATAAACGTTATGGAAAGCTATTTATAAAGTTAACATAATTTTATGGCTGTTTTTTTTTGTATAATTCATCAATGTATTGATTAATTCCTGAAATTAATTTTTAGGGTTCCGTTCCTCAAAAATAAAACAGGAACCCGTATAGGATCACTTCGTTGTTCATCTGTCTGTCTGTCAAAACCTTTTCGTGGAGGTATCCGGTTGAAATTAACATCAAATACTTGTCTGCTGTTCCTCACTATAATCCTAAACTTATGTCTTTAGGATATAAACAGTTGTTGGCGGACCTAAATAAATGAATTAAACCTGTAAAAAATCATGCGTATTAGTCAACGTAATCAAAAAAGGCGGCCATTTCACCCTTTTATTTTATCTAATTTTAACATTCGCAGGTAAATCAAAACACAAAAAATAGGGTACTTCCTATGAATCTAGAATCATGAAATTTGGCGAGAAAGTAAGGTCTCATAGCACAAGTAACAGAAAAAATCCGAAAGTTGTTAATTTGTTGTGATATCAGATAAAAAATTTGCAATTACAAACTTTTATTTTGCGGTTAGAAAATGTGCTGTGACGTATATCGATGTATGGGGGAGTATTATTAGAACGGGAAAGTTAAGTTTGTCTTAATGTTTAACTCGGACAAAAATCTTCGAGAATCGATGCCTGCGATTGGACGAACCATCTACATACTTACAAGTTTGTACGAAATCCTCGGTGCGTGAGTCAGACTCGCACCTGTCTGATTTTTTATATATACAATCTTTATCGACATTTTCTTTTAATTTATCCCTTCTATTTTATTTTAAACGTGTGGTATCCTTTACTTACTAATATATGATATTGAAAAAGCAAAGTGGCTCCGCTCAAGTACAGTTTTAGCATTAACTAAGTACAAATAAATATTTACATAAATTTAAATACATTTATAGGCAATAAAGCAAATTTTAGTTTTGCCTACACAAGGAAACTTTATTACCTACGATTTTATCAACGCAGAATTGCAGCGATAACGTATCAACATTATACTTATGAGAATTATATTTTAGGTGTTGCTGTTCAAAATATTCTTAAGTCAGCGACAGAAGTAAGAAAGAGAGCATATTGCCCGTACTCGAACTTCGCAGTTGGAAGCGCCATTTTAACCGAAAAGGATGATAAAATTTACACAGGATGCAATATCGAGAGCGCAACGATGACGCCTGCCATATGCGCTGAACGTACAGCAGTAGCAAAAGCCGTGTCCGATGGATACTCGAAGATCAAGGCCGTGGCCGTGGTCGCGCATCAGCAGGAATTTACCGCACCTTGCGGAGTGTGCAGACAAGCGCTTAGTGAGTTCCGCAGTTCAAATGGTGACATCGAAATTTTCCTGGGTAGACCTAGTTTGGACGAAGTGTTGTGCACGTCAATATCACAGTTGTTACCGCTAGCATACGTTAGCTTTAAAGAAGATAGTTTACCGTAATATGATATTCATCCAGACCAAAATTGAGCCATCGAATTAATTTGTGAAAATTCATAAAATGTTTGTAGGTAATTAAAAATTGATAAAATCTGTAAAGATGGTAAAGAGGATGAATTACGCATTCTTTATCATTTTTAAATATGTAGGTATGTACATATCATGCTGGTGCTAAAAGTAAAGTATTGGGTATAAATAACAATATGTTTGTATGTATATATATAGTATATAGTAATGGTTAATTAAGGGCTCGCTATTCGATGAGTACTCTTCACTGCACCTGCAACTAAAACGTATGCTATGGCAACTTCACTCACGGCGCCGTTAAAATACACGCCTGCAGTTCAAAATAAAAACATTTTTTCTATTAAATAAATTAAAACACTATGTATCACCTATTTTTTTTTTATTTTATGATTATTTTATTATTTTTTAATGGTACATACTACATAATATAATATATAATATTGAAAGATTTATTGGTTGCACCAAAGTTACCCATAAGATATCTATATGTAGAGACTTGTAATTAGCAATATGATTATTTAATTCTAATGATACAACATTGTTATAAGTCTGTAAGTCTCTCGAAGAATAAATAAATAACAAGTTACCTATACCTATTTTAGATTGAATGGATTTTACTTACATTTAGAGATAATATATGATTGTGATATGATATATTACTAAAATAAATGGCAAGTGTCATAAAAAACGTTAGTTGGAATGTAAAATAAAAATTATGATAGGCTTTAACAGTTTTATTGCGCATTGTATTTACAAATACTTATATATCTATGTGTAGGTCCAATATACACAGAGTAACGACAACGCTTAAACGTGGAAAACTTATTTATAATAAAGGATATTTACAGAATGGATAAATTGCAAGTTTTGCTTATATACTCAAGAAAGATGATACTCTTCTTTTCTTGCGGTATGTGGTGGTGGTTCAAGTATTATTTAAATTGTGTCACAAGAGCCTAGTAATCCAAATGAGGTATACATAACAAAAATGTGACAAATCCTCACTTTACTCGTAGACGAAATTCAATTAAGAAGTATATACCGGCAGATATTAAAAATAGGAAAGAAAGTTGTCTACTACGCTGTCGTAGTTTCAAAATTCTTTCTTTAATGCTACCTATATAGATAATAGAATATTTCTAAAAGAACTGAAACACTGAAAATTACTAGAATAACGCCTTGTACATAGACGTAAACAAAAAAAAAACTTGATTTAATTCTCAATTGTATTCATAAATTAGTTAACATCTCTAAGCCCTAAATCTCAGCTCCACTTACAAGCTCTATACAATACTCATCAGAAAAAAAATCCCACTAGTTTGTTAAATTCAAAACTTGTTCTTAATTAATTAATTTCAGCTGTTTAATTAATGTTCTTTTCTGGTCGCATCTCGACTCATCTTGTACGTCACGGATCTTTTGCAAGGGACTCAAATCCGACTACAATAAAAATTGGACCACCACCCTGCACCGGCTCTTTCAAATCTGACGGCTTTTTAGTGAAAACATTAAATTAAGATTAATTAGCTAAGGCGAGGATTAGAAATAAAGATAAAGTGAACACATTCCACTTTATTACCCGTAATTTTCTACAGTGCCATTTGCACTATGATTGGGTGGCAAACAACATAAAATACTGAGTGTGGAGTTAATTAGATAACTAAATTATGTGTAGAGTTATGTAAGGAACAAACCAATTTTATTTTAAAAAGTGAAGGTATCAGTAAGTTATTAGTGATGTGCCGGATATGAATACGGATTATTAGTGTCTAGATCCGCGAATACGGATACGGACCTCAAGTTTTTTTCTACAGTTGATGCCGATAAGCGTGACTTTGATTTTAGCAAAATTAATATTTATTTTAGCAAAATAAATTTAAAATTTCATAAACGTAATCAAATATAATAACGTAAAAGATCCGTTCAAGATCCGCAGCAAACTAACGGATACAGATCTTTTTTCTCCCTCGGATATCCGCGGATACGGAAACCCGGCACATCACTAGTAGTTATGTAATTAGGCCTCACTAACTTAACAAATCTGACATTACAGTAACTCATAATTACCGACTTAAAAATTTACAACTTAATTTCTTTTTAAATATGTACCTACTAGTATGATCATAAACATAAAATAAATATTTTTTTTAGTCTTATACATGTGACTATAACTTTATGGTAATAGTGCAAATATAGATAAGACAACAGTCGTAGCAATAAAAAAAAATTGCAAATGCAATGCATCCTAGACAAAGTCAAGAACTGGGGCTTACGAGCTATGGGCGTGAGATGACTGCGTCACGTGTTCGCCTTTTAATCAAGAAAACCGGGTTTCGGTGGACAAATTAATCTCTCCGAAATGCCGGAAATTGCGGCGTCTTTTAAGGTAATTTGTAACTTTAGGGTGGGTTTCTATTGAGGTGGAAACGAGCGGAGCGGGGAGAAAGCGAAAAGAACGGTAAAAACATACAGATCGGAAAAAAGAGTAAGGAGTCGGGAATAAGACGAGCAGGAATCGACATCTCATCTCCGCTTTGCTTCAATATTAACAGTTACAGTGATTACTAATGACAAAGAATTGTATCAAAGTGTACGGAACCCGTATCGAAGCATGGTATACAGGTACAGAGTATAACAGCGCCAGCGAAATAGATTTTAAAAGGCACACCACTTATCTTGGCCTTAGTGGAAATATAAAGCCCTCGAATTGGAGTCCTATTGTACTGCTCATAGCGTTTCTTTTAATATATAGGGTTAGCACTTAAAAAAAAAACCGTTGAAATCTTTCATAATTTAGCCCTTTTTCTAATCAGTCAGTCTTTATCGAACATCTGGCTTTCGCGCGCTGATCAAATAAAAAATATAGGAAGTAAGTATCAACTAACAAATGTAGATACTCACTTCCTACTTTTCAGTTTACACTTGGTTACCAGTAAGGACACCAGCCAATGTAACATTGACACAAATTTTCATTGTTTGTCGCTTGTTTGATCAGTAAGTCCACTTGTTTAGGTACACTTACCACAGCCTCTACGTAAGGGAAGTCTCTTCCAGTCAATTTATCTCGTATCCTGTTTAATATTGATAAGGCTCTTTTGTTTAGATTAGCTTCGACTGGTATTTCGAGAGATTCATAATGTAAATGGTTTCGACTTCTACTTGGTAATGTGTATGAAGAGTCAATGTCTGATGAGAAAGAGGATTCGCTAAGTGAGCGGTGTTCGTTGTCGACGAGGCGCCAGTTGAGCAGCGGATCGTAGACGAAGGCTTCGAGCACGGCCATCACGCTGTCGCGGTGTTTGTGTAGTACGTGCATCACTGACTCACACGTGAAGCGGTATGTACCTTCGATGCCCGTAACCTATGGAACAAAATATTTTAAGATAACAGATTCACACAGTTAGCAGCAGGTTTGCTTATTGTGAAGGACATCATTTTGCGTAACACTTAAAATAATATGATTTCATTGGAGACCAGAATCCTATAATTGTTATTGTCTGTGTATTACTTCATTACCTATCAATATACTGTAGCGATGGACTACACGCACCGACTTGCAACCTCTGTGGACCGGCGGCCCCGTCCTCAGATTCGAAGTTTAGAATAAGTTCTTTTGAAAATAGAGAACCATGGAAGAGAGGACAATCGTCTGTGAAGCGAGAGAAGACAGACGTCTATGCTGAAGCACGGAACCGCAAGATATATTAATTATTTTCCAATTAAATGTTAAAGTTGTTAATGTAATTCTTTAAAAGTTTAAAGTAAAGTCATAGTTTCGTCCGCGTAATCTTTTATTCCCCTACCTCATAATTAGATCCATTTATCTCGATACCAGCCTACCCCTGAGCTTACGACAATACACAATTATACACCCGAATTTTTTACCTATTTATTGCAAATGGGTGGCCACTGATAGCTCTAACTTTTCTAGATTATTGATAAATTTACCTATATCAAGCGAAGTTACTTAATATGTATATGCATATATTTAGTTAAATTAGGTTAGCACATTTTCATTGCTCGATAACTCGTACAATATACCTACAGGATGCGAGGAGTCATTTGGAATAAGGATCAATGAAAGTCATAAGTCGATAATGCGGTCGATACACCGTCTGCGGGGAATCCCCACAGTAGGCGCGACAACAAATAAAATTCATCATCACATTTCTTGGACGTGAATTGACACTGCACTGACCTGACCATTTTAATAATTCACAAGTACATAATGCTAAAATTCTTAGAAGCGTATTGAGAATAAAAATGTTTATGAATTGTAACATAGCTTATTGACCGGATACCGGATATCCGGCCACACTTGAAGCAGGAGAGCCAAGAATACTTAGGGGTCCATTTTTATTGGTCGATAGGGCTCGTATGCGGAGTGCTTCTGATATTACTGTTACGTATGCCCTTATGGCCCGCATTCGGAGTACCGATTTCATTTGTAAATAGAGATCGATTGCAGTATAAATATAACCGTAGCGTGGGTGACCCCTAGGCCCCATATAACAGACAAATCTGTTGCTTATGTTATCTATTGTGAGATATTTAAAGAACTTTATCGAAATGTCAAGACGTTGAGATTGTTGTTAATCGATAACCTTAGAACATAATTATGGCGTGCAATTCTCTTTTTTACTGAATCTGTTAAACTTTAAAAACGTAAGTACATGTTATTCCTTACGTATAAAGATTTTAAGGCAAGGCGCATATAAATGTGGGTACGGTGGATGAGTAGCTAGACAACCCTCCATGGTCAAGCCTTTTTAAGAGAGACGGCAAATTGACGTTTTCTTTGGAAAAGGAGTTATTGCTCATTTAATCATTTGCTGCCGAATTGTTCCCTTTCTATTGCAATTCGTTAAGGCTTATCCTTGACTGCTGCCATCGGTAGGGTTGTCAAAACAAGAATGAGTTGTGTCCCTCAATTAATTTGTTAGCTGTTGGCTTTGAGAGGCGCAAAACTATAAAGATTAAATAATATACAATTGTGAGACAGCCCAATTACTTTAAACCAAGATGACTCGGCGGGATCAAATTGTTTCAGTAAACAAAACAATTGGCACTACGTTGCGTATATAAAGGTCGATTACTTCGAAATGATTGGTAAAAACCGGACAAGTGCGAGTCTGACTCGCACACCGAGGGTTCCGTAAGCAAACAAACTTGTATGTAGATAGTACTACGTCCATCTCGGGAATCAATTCTCGAAGATTTTTGCCCATTTTTTTCCGAAAGACAAACTTAACTTTTCAGTTTTAAAAATACTAACTTTTAAACTTTCGCGTTCCATGATATAATTATATATTTATACGAGAATTAACGCGATCACGAAAAGGGTTGCCCTGGCCGAGGTCACAGGCTGACTGCCTGTGACCACGGCTAGTGCAACCTGGTCGAAACGTCAGGCAATTCAGAGGTATGTAATACCTTTTCATGATCGCGTTAATTCCCGTATAAATACATAATTATAATACTAGTAATGTGTGACCCGCGAATATAAAAAAAATAAGTTTTAAGATTACGACGTCTAAATAAGATGGTTTTTATCGGAAAGATTTATCTTCTCAGAAATGTTCTTAATTTCATAGTTTTCAGGGCGTTATTATAGAGCTAATTACAACAGGTAGGTTTATATACTTAGTTGGCGGATTGATATCCGTTCTATGACAGGAAATTGATTTGAATTATATCAATATAACTTAGACGATTTGTTTCGATATTAATTTATTTATAAATGTTAACGTTAGTTTAGACATTCTATTTAGTAGTTATTTCATTTATTCTTCAGTCATCTACTGACTAATACAGGTAAATAGGTAGGATATGCTAAAGAGAATGAAAATCGTCATTATCAATGTTAATACTTGTACAGACTTCAATTAATATAATTAATTTAACTTACGAGTACGTGCGTGCTTTGGTATAATATGAAACGGCCCTGAACAATGGCCTAGCCGGTAGGTTTTCGTTTTAGTGACCCGTAATCGCTAAGAAATTCTTATTGAACTGGATATGGTTATTGTATTTCTTTGTAGTACTTTTCATTTTTATCTTACTCAAATGTGAATTAAAATGTTGAAACATTTTGATTAATAAACGGAAAAATAGTCTGACTGAAAGTCGCGGTTCGAAGGAATGAGGAAAACCCCGAAAAAGAAAAAATGAGAAATGAAAACATTTAACTAATATATAGTAACAAATTAGTTCAGGCAAACACTTTGGCAGTTTCTTCTCCGAAGTCTATTTGATATTTTAATAATAATGTTAGTTGGTAAAACTAGTACTATGGAAGTCAGACTGGTAGTTCGGCAGGGCAACAGATATTCAACCACCGGCATCAGTTGACATCATCATCAAAGCCTGAATCCGATAGTATCAATTCCAGGGTTAACTTTCTCAACAAAATAATTATCTTTTTAAAAATTTAAATGATAAATTGTAAAAAGTTGTATTTTTTGTCTCTTAACTTTTCATCCTTAGAAGTGTAGTATTTTCTTTAAATTTAAATAAGACCAACCTTGAGTAAAACTTAATCAATTAACAAATGCACGAGTCACTATAAAATAATGCCAAGCTTCAAGTGTACCTATAAAAATTTAAGAGTTCCCTCGATTTCTCGAGGATTCCATCATCAGATCCTTATCAGATCAGAACCTATGACCATGGGACCACCTGGGAAGTATACCCTTGCAAACAAAAGAAGAATTTTCCAAATCGGTCCAGGCGTCTTTGAATAATCGGGGAACATATATAAAAAAAAGATTGCGATGAATTTCCTCCTTTTTTTGAAGTCGGCTAAAAATACTTCATGTGTATGATTCAATGTAATAGGTTTCAATTAAAAAAAACACTAACCTCCATGGCATTGATAAGCATCCTAGTCAATCTGAACGGTATTTTCTCAGGAAATTTATCTCTTGTCTGAGTTACTTCAAAGCAATCGCCAAAGTCTATATGTAGAACTTTGCCCGATACTCTATGCAGCATGATGTTTGAAGGATGTCTGTCTCCAAGGCCGAGGATATATCCGACCATACTCATGACAGCCAATGAACGCGTGTAGTTAGTTCGACGTTCAAACCAGGCCTCCGCTGACGGGCTCTTCAGCCAGAGAAGTCTTGCGAGGTCGTTGCCCGGCGTCTGTGATAGCGTGTATTCAAATACTTCCACCTACACAAGATAATGCTTGCCTGAAGTTCACGTAATTTAATAAATTAGTTGTTAACATGTTGAATTTTATTCTTAATTAATTCTAATTAATTAAAATATCTGAAAAGTAATTTAACTAGGCTCTTTTTGCAACATAAATTCCTACACGCGCTTCATCAAAAAATTCCGATAAAGCGCGTGTTCACCGATGAGAGATGTTCACCTACATTTTTTATAAACCTTTTTTATTTCATAAAATGACTATTCAATTATTAGTTTAATTTATTACATTGATAGCTAGCAATTACACAAAAAACAAACAATCATACGAGCTATGTCGAAAGGTTTGAAATGTATAATTAATTAATTATCCTTTTATAGTTACGGTAGGAAATGATAATTTATAGAATGAGGGGACTCCACTAGCTAAACTTTACATAGTCTTATTAAAGGGCACAATAACGTGAAGACTCAATCATTTTGGGCGAAAAGACTTACTATAAAAACGGTTGTTACTGTTAACAGCATTTTTTTTTCTTTATGGGATAGGGGGCAAACGAGCAGACGGGTCACCTGACGGTGACTACCGCCGCCCATTGGCACTTGCAACTCAAGAGTCACAAGTGCGGTGCCGTCCTTTAAGGTGGGAGTAGGGGAAGGGTGAGGGGGAGAGGAGGGGGGGAGGAAAAGGGGGAGAGGGAAGGGTTAGAGCCTCCGGTAACCTCACTCACTCGGCGAGATACAACGAAGCATTGCTTCACTGTCGGTTTTCTGTGAGGCCGTGGTAGCACTCCGATCGAGCCGGCCCATACGTGCCGAAGCATGGCTCTCCCACGATTGGAGGCATTGGCATATAAAACAGACCGGCCCGGCAGACTTATACGCTATATATTACGCGTGCACGAATGGAACTTTGAAGTCACTCGCGTATTAGTGATGTCGTTAAAAAGTATTTGTCGAGGGATCGAGTTTTGAGATGATGTTTTTAAGTTCTATGACTAAAAATACTTTATGTTAATTAATTTAGGAACTCACCTTATGTTTTAACATCAGTTTCTGGTAATCGGACGCCATACGCAACATGATTTGCTGTTCAGTATTAAGTGCCATTTTATTTGACTTCTTGTCTCTATAATCGCTGATTAAATTGTATAGAGTATCACACTGAGGCACCCAACCGATTAATCCAGAGTTTGGAGACAGTGGTATGACGGCATAACGCTGTATTGCTAGATCATGCCTATATGTATTAGTGTCAGCTTGTAGCAGTGTGTTGACCAATCCGAAAAGTTGCATTACTCGTTCGTCTTGACGCAAGTCTTCGTGCCCTTTCAATAGAAACATGTACTGTTTGCCATCTGAACCTTGGATCGTGAGCCGTCGTGGACGCTGTTTAGATTTGATAACCTACGGAAAACAAACATTTGACAGGAGTTTTTATGAAATACTAGAAGCGCCCCGCGGTTTCACCAGCGTAAGTCCTAACCCCGTGGGAATATCGGGATAAAATGTACCGAATTCGCTACGCCAGTAATACAAGCATGAGAACAGCCAATCTTAAATACAACTTACAGGTAAATCTACCGACTTGAAAAATATTTAAAATGCTACTATATTCTGTAAGTTGAAAGTACTCAACCATATTTTATAATCTTTATACCTAAGTAATAATGCAGACTTTTACAAATTAAAATTTTCTATTATTGGAACTGTCCGTTCTTCTTTTTATATTTTTTTTGTAATTTGATGAACTTCACTCGATTAGTTTTTTTAATACTAGCTGCTCATTCGCGTAAGTGCCGATGCCGTGGGCATATCGGAATAAAATGTAGCCTATGTGTTAATCCAGGTATCTAGCTATCTACATACCAAGTTTCATCGCAATCGGTTCAGTAGTTTTTGCATGAAAGAGTAACAAACATCCATACATCCTCACCAACTTTTACGTTTATAATATTAGTAGGATTCGATATTGTGTAGCTTACCTGTAGATGGCTGAGTATGTGCGATATTCTAATGACTTTCTCATTAGGTACGTACGAGCCAGGTACAGCGAGTTCGTAGTCTTTACATGTGTGTAGCCTCTTGCTGACGTATTGTAATTCAAGGGACGTTAGTGAGCGGAACTGAGACTCAATTCGACGCACTACTTGATAGTACAGATCCCACGCTTCGTTCAAATAACGGGTTTCACCTGATTCCTACAAGACACACACAGACACAATTAAATATGCCGAATATTTTATTAATATATAATTAACACAAATTTTAGGGTATAATTGGTAATTATCTGAAGTTGATAATTGGTAACCGTTATTTGCCCAAAACCGGGATAGTTGGTGCTCCTTGGGGGAGGCCTTCGTCCACCAGTAGACGGCGATAGGCTGATGATGATGATAAAGATTTGTTAAGAGACCATTTATTAGACCACTCTCTAGGGAAAATCGTAGGATTAAGTATCTATATTTTTTTTCAAAAGGACATGAATGATTGTATGCATTGTATGTTGTGTATTTGTTGCAGTATCAATACATTTTGTAAACATTACTTTTAATGAAAATTAAAAAAAAAAGATTTTAAGGAATCATCGTGTCTTTTTTTTGCTGACAAGATTATTTAATGCATTGTACAAATTATACTGCAAATTGTAATTAAATAACTAAAGATGTTTTGAAAGGGAAACTGATACTATACGACGATGATAAATCACATCACCATTATTTTAAAATAGATACATCTAAAAGGCGTGCAATAGCTTACTTTATAGAGTTCACAGCAACGTCGTGCTTCTTGCAAATCTCTTCCATACATTTGAAGGAAAGAGACTTCTTTTAATGTTTCTGGAGGCCTGTCCAGCATTGTGTGCATTTTATCTAATGTTTTAAACATGCCTCTACAGTCCTTTTCACTAAAATATAACCTGGAAAATATTGTACATTTAAAGTTTACCTAAAGATTTTTTTTTTAATGTGCATTTGAGAATGTTTGACGTCATTTACCTAGAAGCCTCAACAAGTGCTATGAAAACTTGATCGTGCCATAAAATTGCGACTTTGATAAGTTCTTCCGAAATGACAGCAGCTTCGTTGACTAAGTTCTGCGAGTGCGAGCACATAGTCTTCAAGATATAACCAGCAGCATTTTTCCTCGTTACGAATGATGACTTTGTCGCTACAGTTAAAGGATACACTAAAGCTTGTGGATGTAATTTCCCTATATCTATTAACAATATATGAACCAGCTTGGCCACCAAGCTTCTTGGGGAATCAATTCTCGCTATCAGCTGAGGTATTACTTGTAGCCATATCTTAACATCGATTTGCCTAATTCCTTCAAATAGAGCGTCGTAAATAGTCGGATGATGGCCGTGATCGAACCACAGGGTCAGCAACCTAAGCGTATCCTGGAGTGCACTACCGTTTAACAGACTAATAGATTTAAAGAACCCTTCAATAGCTGGGATAGTATGTGTATTAATAAAGTCTGCTCTAGAAACTTTTTTCTCACCCGAACCTCCAGCAAGACTACTCTCAGATATGTTATCTTGTTGTTTGTAAAAGAGAACTGTTTCAAAATTCATACAAGCCCAAACATGACACGCTTTGTACCAATCAGGAGCGAGATTCGTAGCTGCTGCGTAGTTTCTTAATATTTCAGGTATGGACAACTCATTGATTTCTTGAAGGGCCTCGCACCAAGATCCCAGCTTTAGGTGACATCGTGCCAACAATCGGCATTGTTCCTCATTGTCTGGTTCTGAATTATCTACGAATCTTTGGAGAACATCATAAGCGTAACGTTTATTGCCAACATCCCACAAGTTTTTGCTATAAGCTAGCACAATTCTAGGATCTTGCATGCGAAGCAACACGTCAGGGTTACTTATAGGATCGCAACCTATTATCGAGAGAACTATTTTTTGAGCTTGATTGAAAGCGCCCATTTTTCTACACAGTGATGCAAATTTAAGCCAAGTCTGAAAGTCTTCGCGTGGCGACATGACTAAGCTGCGTATTTGAAGCATTTTGCGCCAGTCTTCGACCAGTCTTTGGCCGCCTTGCAGTCTCCTTGACCAACATTTGCGTATAGGATTTCTTCTCTCTTCAACTAATTTGTATGTAACCACTTCTTCCAATTCGGTTAATAGTTGTGCATTGACAAGTGCGCCATATGCTCTTTGGTAGCTTTCACCAACAACGGTGGTCAGTTCAACATCTAAGAGGTTCCTGGCCGAGTCAATATAATGCCTTGACTCCGACCATTGGCCTTCATGAATAGCAATAATAGCTCTGTAAAACGCGCCTTCCTGACTGTCTTCGCTAACAGAGTTGACATATTTTTTCATAGAATCCCATTCTTGTAAGCCCCAAGATGCTGCTGTGGCTATTTTAGACGACTTCTTTTTAAATGTTTCCGACATAGTGTCCCACTGCTCAGATGTAATGTTATATAGTTTCCTCCATTCTCCCAAAGCTTCCAAACACCTCATCATCCCCAACCGGGAGTCGTCGTCTTGAGGTTCAGTTTCTAACTTCTTATTGTATATATCCAAAGCTTGCTCCCAATTATGTAGTTTTTCATACCACCTCGCATGAACATTTAGGGAGGTGTCGCCATTTTTCTTTTGCATGATTACTTTCTCCAGTAACCCATTACTTGCCTCTTTTCTTTGAAGTTTGTTGTTTATGTGTATTAGGGATTCTATAACTTGTTTGGACGGGTTTCTTTTGTATTCTTGTTCCTATAAATAAAGAAAATTACTATTCAATACTATTACTATAATAGTACTAAATATCACCTTATCATATGTAAATGAACCAAAAAAGTAAGTAAAATGAGGTGTTGATTGCTGTCATCGTTTTGAGTTTCATAAGTCTCTTGAAGTCTTCTGAATATTTCTGGACTAGGTGCAGAGATTAGCGAATTTATACAGTTATAATCCAATTCAAAAATGTAGATTAGATAGCAAAAATAAATTCAGAGACCCAACTTTTTGGTGTAACATCCGTTTGATTGATAATGTTCATACAAAAATGTAGCCTATGAGCTTAGTCACGTAGACCATACTAGTCAATAGATTGACAACAGATTTATCAAAATCGGCGTTAACGTAAACGCATAAATTTAAGTTAAGGTGCAACGGTAGAACATACGTAATTACACATAGATTGTCAAAATAATTCATTTTAGTTTTGCTGTAGCCTAAATGTTTGCGGGTTATGAACTAGAACACAGATTTTACACTTTCACATTTCTACAATATTATATGGTTCTAAGTCTGAGCTGTTTGAATTGTCATTGTCTCAAATATTACTACTCTAAACTGAAAAGTCACAGCCATGCTTAAACTGAGAACAAAGATTATCAACTAACAAAATAATATAGCAATCAATCTTACCTTATAATATAACGCTTTTGCATAAGCTCTGCAGTTAATTGCTGTATCGCCAAGCAATTTTATAGGTATAGGCAAAGGGCCCTTTTCACAGTGTTCTAGGAACTCGGCTAGGTTTAGTACAACGAGCGCCACTTCGGGAGTATCGGGCACCGTTAGCGCATACTCAAGAGCCGCAACAAGTTCTTTTCGAGACCCATCGTCGAGCTCCGTCCAACACGACATAAGTGCTGCGTTGAACAGTTCACTTGGTAGTTGCGGGTAGTTATGTGCAAGAGAAGAGCAGGCTCTGTTTAAATAAATAAAAAACAGGTAATTAAAAGAAGGATTTAAGCACTTTTATTGCTACAAAGCAAAAAAAAAGCGCTGAAATCCTGCTCCTGCTCCTCATGCTCCTCTTGGTCTTCATATTTGTATCTATAGCTAATTAATGACACATAAATAAAAAAGAAAAAAAGGGGTAAATACCAACAATAGCTAGTACACTAAATTAATTAAATAGATCTCATAAGTTGCTCTTCTTTTTGTAGAACCAAGAGAGCTGATGATGCTTACATACAAAAAGCTTTGAATGTAATATGAGTTTTTAGGATTCTTGCCAAGTACATTACTTACAAATAATATTACCTGATAGCTGGGCTATTGGATTCAGTCAAAAAGCCGATGCTTAATCGTCGAAGCCATTCCATCCAATCTTCTTTAGAAATTACGTTATTGATTGACCAACATTTTCTCAAGTTGTACACGTTCAGAGTCAATTTTGGAATAGTTTGCATGTCACCTAGACCACGCTAAAAAAATCCGTTTCCATTAAAAACTAAATGGTGGTTTTATGTATATTTGTTACTTTTCTGCATACATAAGTAATGCGAGGGCTCTTTCAAAAAAAATACTTTTAACCAATACGATGCAACATGATTGTACCCAGCATAACTCTTCTGAATGTAAATCAATAATGTAATCTATACATATATGTATAACCATTAATCGATCCTTTCTTGTACATATGTAGTATATGCAAATGTATATAATTTATTTTACTTTCTTAATTATAGAAAGTTCTTATTTTGTGGGAACTAATCATGTTCTTGCTCAAGTCTAAACGCAGTGTGTGTAACATATAATATATATTATAATTATAGTATGAGAAGAGACCTGAGAATAATGAGGAAGATGATTAGAATGTTTCAATGTATATGCAAAATAACTGAGAAACATTTCAATACTTACATCAGTCTTTTGGTTCCTCAATCTTAATCGAGTTTCATCCAAATAATCATCATCTGATGCCAATGTGGAGATAGCTTGCAATCGCGTCACCAAAACAATGTAATTAGCGCATTGTATCTTGTGTTTTACCAATATTCTATCCACGGATGGTATGTAATCGATGTACTCGCGGCCAAGTTGAACAATCAAGGCACAGAGCGTGTTCATGGCTGTGGGTCTTAACATCGGATTATTGTCTAAAACTTTTGCTAGAGCCTGAATTATAACAGCTGAGTAAGGCCTAAAGTACAAATACATAGATAAATGTCCAATAGTTTCCATAGCTAACTTTGAAATAGACATAGGAATATTCCTTCCATCAAAAAGACTAGTTATCGCAGGCACTATGGACAACAGAACATCGTCCAGATTATTTTCGAACTTCTGTATAGCTAACAGTAGTTTTTCTGTTAACATTTTATCCTTGCTGTTATCATACTTCAGTACCCTCAAAATGTTCGGTAGTATCTTCCGAAGATAAACTTTAAACTCTGTTCCAATAGCAACTGTTATATGTTCCACTAGCATTATGAGGGTAGATTGCAAGTGACTTGTGGGTGTCCAATATTCCTTAATTAGATCAAATATATCCTCCAAGTAATTTCGAATGTGTATTTTCACAACAGATATCAATTGCGCTAGTTGGGTCAACAGAAATTCGCGGAAGTTGCTATTGTCTGTTGTTCTTATGACATATAAGAGGTTTGGTGTCACCCGAGATATATAAGGCACGCACTTTATGCCTAGGGTCTGAAATATAACTGTCACTGAATGTACGACGTTAGTGTGATGTTGTGTCAACATTGGGTCGCGAAGCATTTTCATCAGCGATGTAAGAGCAATTGCTGGATAAAATTCGTCAAGAATAAGTGGTGACATGTTAACTACCATTTCATTTATGTTGGAATCAAGAATATCATTTGTCGAAGAATTTGTCGCTGGAATCAACGTAGAGACTGTTTGAAAGTCAATCAGTCCTTGATTAACTTTGTGTTTATATGGATCTAAAGCGCCCAATAATCCAAGTACACGAATAGTTTCACTTCTCTCTCTTGTCTGTTGTTCTGTTTTTAAAAAGTTCAGAAGTAAGTCCATTAAATGCGGATATTCCATGTAAGGCGAGACTACGTGTCCAGTCGCACTCACTACTTGACCGAAAGACCAAAGAGCTACACTTCGCTTTTCAAGTTGGTTGGGATCCGAAAGAATTTCAATTTGAATAGACATAAGTTGTGGTAACCATTGATTGAGAGCACTTCCACCACCATTCACTTCAGCAAGATCACCTAAAGCCTTTAATATTATAGAAACCATGGTAGGATTGTTAGCCTCTTCTTTCAATTTTGGCACAAGAACATTGAGTATAGTATCTACAAATTGCCGTGTAATCCTTGGGGCGTGTGAAATAATATTGTTAATCATTCTTAGTGCCTGTTCCTTATCCCGCGTTGATTCAGAATGTTGCAATTCCATTAAAACTTGCACAAATAGCTGACGTAATGTTGGTATTGTGTAACTGGGGTTTAAGTTGCTGAGCCTACCGACTATACACAGAGCTAATTCGCTCACGTCATTATGAGAATCATTGATGGCAACAAATAGACAATTTAGATGTTCTTCTACGGCTAAATATCTGTCGAAGATTGGATTTGTGAACAATTCTAGCACTCTGTATCGAACCTCGTGATCGAAATCTGAACGGCCTACAGAAAGCAGTTTACCCAGAGACTCATCTACAATTACATTTAGCGTTCGCGAATTCGTTTGAGCACATCTTTCAACAGCTTTAATTAATAAATTTGCAGAGGTCTTCACAGCTTCTATTCTAACATCATGTTGTTCACTTAGAAGGTAATGATCTGTACACCTCCTTATGAAAGACATTAGCGTGTTGTTCCATTCGAAGTCGAATGAGGCAAGTGTGCGTAAAGCTAGCACCAACTTGGTAGCATCATGAGGCTCTACCAACATAGCTGTGGTAAACATGTGAACTATTTGATTTTCGTCATTTACTTGTTTATTTCCAACAAAGAAACCAGAACATGCACTACCACTAGTGTACGGTTTCTTTCGCAATATTAATGATAACATATTGAGTAGCCGATCCGTTATTTCTTTTTTCAGAGAAGGCAGATTTAGACTAAGTTCTTTAAAGCATGTAGTGAGTTGTGGGCTTAATCCAGTTGCACACATTGGGTCTAGTAATTCTTTGACTTCATTAGCAACGTCTTCTTTCATAGCGAAACCTAACAGAGTTACACAATAAAATAATGGAGTATCAGAGCCATTACGTTTCTTTGGAGTATCTTTGAGTGGTAAACTTAGTTTGATAATTTCTATGATTCTCCCTAAATATTGTAGTACATCAGTCTCTACTGCAACACAAATAAGGCCTAATGTGGTGAATGCCATAGCTTTCTCCTTTTCTCGACCTCGTAAAAAGGTTATCAAATGATTAATAGTAGACTTGAGATGTTTCTTAGTGAAAGCATGCCTGTCATAGGCAGCTAGTCTTGGTATAATTAAAAGAAGCATTTGGTGGACGTTGTTGGCACGTGATATCTGTTGCGCCATTACATCTGAAAATAGACAGTTATTATTTATTACATATCAATATTATCTATCTCTATACATAAAAATAAAATGCTAGAAAAATTCACTATATTTCGTTTTTAAATCACTTTAATAGTACAAATACGAACTAGGTTATTAGACAAAGAGAAGTTGGACATATTTGCCGAAAAATTTGCTAAGAAAAGCTGGAAGTGTTTTTTTTTTTGGAATGAGAACAGTGGTCACTGTCAGCTATCTAAAATAAAAAATTTATAATATAACTTTTTAAATATCGAGAAAAAATAGAATATTTTATTATCGAAAGTGAAATGTTTGTCTGTATAAAGTTAGAAATGTTTTTAGTGGCAAATGGCAACATTTCACTAACTTAAAAAAGTATAATTGACTTCAATGTGCCTAAATCATGATAAACTGTAATGAGCTGTATTCTTCATGCCTTCATTTTCCACCCTTAGAGGTAAAATATTTCCTTTGAATTTAAATGGGACCAAGCTTAAGTACAACCATTTCGATTAAAAAAATATATTATTGAATTGGTTTACAAATGGATAAAAAAGTATAAATAGGTGATCCTGAATCATGTTAAGTTAACAAAATGAGTTATTTATTTAATGTATTAAAAAAACATGTTACCTACTGAGGAGGAGATGTGTTATTTACTGTACTACCATTTTTGTACTTTAATTATATCTTTTAATAAATGAATTTTATTAATAATTTGCCAAGTAACACAGAAAAAATCAAGAAATGCCATAAATTAATTCTCCTATAACATTTTTATTTTGCAGATCAGATAGATGTACAGCCTTCTCTAGATAAAATCTATGTGTACAGCCAAGGATTTTATAATGTGGTATTGACTATCAAGGTGGTAGCTAGGAACAAGCTAAGGTGGTCATCTACCAAAACTTCTTCCTAGTTATGCTTTTAGTGAGGAAGGGAATCTCATGTTTGTATTTTTTTTATATGTATATTCGACTTACTTTCGTTTCGTTAGCAAATGTGTGGTAGCAAATAAACCTGGGGAACACTAACCTGAACAAATTTTCTCATACATCTCTGTAATCAGTTTTTTACAAATACTAGATTCGTAAATTACTGTATGTTGACACTTATCATCATGAAACTGTTGAGCTGCCCAAGAGCTTTGCAACTTGGAACTCATCAAGGGCACTTCATCAGACAACTCCTGCTCAGCATCAAGCTTTTGCATTAAAGATGTATACTTTTTCTCCCAAGCAGCATTTGAGCATCTCAGGAGTTCATTCAGAATTAGAAGTGCACCATGCACATGATCATCCCTGCTGAGGCCTCTCTCTCTTCCAGTTTGATCAGTGAAAGATATCATAGCTTGTTCATAGCACTGAATATACCAGTGAGCCTTATTACTTTGTTCAGGGTTTTCTCTTTGGGCAGTAATTACAAGAGCAGCCCTTAATGCTTTTCTTGCAGCCTCCCTAATTTGTTCTTTTGGATCGCGAAGAGCAACCATAATGTGATTAAAGAAACCATTTATATGCTGAAAGAAATAGTATGGCATCGAAATTGCCAATTCTCGTAATATCAATAGTGCTGACAGTCGTTTTCCCTCATTTCTTTCTTCTGCAAGCCATTCATATGATCTTTTTATTTCATATTCTACATATTCAACTCTCTTTATACCAAGAGTAACTGCAAGCTTGCCCATAGTTTTAGCTCCCAATTCTAAAACACTTAGATCAGTAGAAGGAAAAACATTTCTCATATAGTAGGCATAGCGGATATTTCTTGCTTTTGTTATTTCTGTATCTCCTCCAATTAAACAGACTGAAATGAATATAACTATGATAAAACAATGACATGAATATTTCCATTGGTAAATGGTAAATACTTAGAAGTTCCAAAAACATTACATAATTTTATAGTGTATTAGATGGTACTGGTGTATTAAAACAAATTTATGTTTTATAATGTAATTGATAATCAGGTCAATATAACCTATAAGATACACACCTATAGCTAAAATCCCTGCCTTCTTCTCGTTGTTGTCATAGCTAGAGGTTAATGCATGTATCTGTTGATTAAAATCATCCAGCACTTGAGTCAATACCTCTGGGGACATCTCTCTAAGATCTGTTTTTGTGAAATGCAATAATTCCCGAATAGCTTTATGTCTTGTCTCCGCATGGCGAGACTTCAACCCGGAAACCATTTCACATACTTGAAGGCTCGTCATTTTTGTATAACACTTATCACAACTTTAACTGTACAATTAATTTTAGGATAATAATATCAAAAGGATTACATTCTTTTTGAAATTGAAAATTAACGTTGCTTACATTGTTACATCAGTACATTTTTTTTTGTTTTAGCACTCAATTTCAACATAAGATTATTCCATAGTTTTAAAACTGTTCATTAGAAAGTGCACGTAGTATTATTGCAATTTTATAACAATCCAAACGTAAACAAATTAACAATACATGCGGCCATTGACCACATACCTTTCGTCCAGAAAAGCTTGTGTACTTATGTTCATAATTTTCCTACACAAAAATGTATTGTACCCATTGAATTTCTTGATGTATTCTTCTTCAAAAATATTTTTCCTCCTTTAGTATATGATATGATTTATGAGTAGTGTCATTCATTTATTAATTTCATACATTTTAGAACGAAATGTATTTATTTTTCTTAATCTAATTGGATTTTCTTACATTCGAGATTTTGAAAAAAATGTACAATATTAGTAATAGAATTACTATGAACATTATTGAAACATTATATAATAAATATTCTTTACGTAAAACTTGATATATGTACTCCAGTAGCTATACAGCCTATACATAATAAACATGGCTATACATATACATAGGAATATGAATACCTTTATTTCTTTTGTATTTTCTCTCACTCACTCGTGTGTAGAAAAACCCTACAAGAAAGAGATAGTTATAACTTATGCTTTGTTGAGAAGCCTAGTGTTCGGATAGGATGACGCGTGTATTTTCAATACTTTCTCGTCATTCTACCAACCACAAACGTCAAACAGCTGAGCGAGGTGACTGACTCGCCGTTGTGTGGCTTGCTCTTCATTCTTCTCATCCAAATTTTTGAAACTAAATTGAAAGGAATAGTGCTTTCAACACGGTTTTTCAAAGTGCAAAGTAGTAATTCTTCATTATGAGTGAGCTGAGTCAAGAAGAGGTAAGTTGAAAATTTGTTTTGTAAACGAACCTTGGCGTAATGCGTATGGCCAATCTAATTTCGTAACAAAACAAAGCGTTGGTGTTTAACGTTGGCGCGTGTAAAGAGTTCATGCACGTGCAGCTGGACCTCATGTTGGTCGTTTACAGATACGGAGGCGCCGCCTGGCGCGCCTCGCTGCGCTCAGTGGTGCAGGGTCAGCACCATCACCAGCCAGTCCTCCAGCCACTCCAGGTGCTTCGATGCCGTCTCCAGACTTGCAGACCTCCTCTCAACCCCGGTTTTCTCCTGCGCCACTACCTCGTGGCTCTACAGAACCCATAACACCTGAAGTGGCTAACACAAACAAAGAACCAGACTATTCAGACAGTGTAAAAAACAGTGAAACAGATCAGACAAAGATTCCTGCAGATGGGTTAATTGTGACTGAGAAGACTGATAATAATCTACTAGATGAAATGCCTGACACTAAAATGACAGATCTATCACAGACTAGACAATATAACAGTTTTGATTCTATGGGTGAAGACACACTGCTAAGTTGTGGGTCAGTGAGAGTATCTAGCTTACCACAGTCAACAGTTGGTGGTTCAGAGGGGGCCTCTACAAGAGAAGACAGTACTTCAAGATCAATATCCCCTGCACAGTTTGCCGAGCCTTCACCAGTTAGGCCACGACCTAGTAATGCCTCGCCTAGTTGCTCACGTCGCTCACTATCCATGGATGTTGATGATGTGTCTGAAAGGAATTCACAATCAGAACAGCAGCAAGAGCCAATGGAGGTCAGTAATGTTAATATAATTAAGTAATTTATCTTAATACCACTTCAATCAATTTATAGCATTATGAATGTATAGCAAAAAAGAGAAACTGTACTAATATTTAATTTTTCTTTCTGAAATCCACTCAGTTTGTATGCAATATTCACAATATGAGAGCAGTAGAGGTTCAATATAATTTCACATGTTTACAATTCTTAACAACAAATGAAAAGAAAGTTTAGTAAACAGTGCATCAGCATTATATCTGTAGCTTAAGCTAAGAATACCAGTGAAATGTGTGTTTGAGTGATTCAATCTATAACGAAACCTCAAGGTCTGAAAAGTGTATACCACAAAAAATTAAGTGCCCTATAAGCTGAAGCAGAGCAGCAGAAATCTAATGATGGTTTATTTATTAGGTGGATGACAGTGATTCACAAGCATCACCAGCACGAAAGATACACCGGTCACGAACAGTTAGTTGTACTGAATTGACAGAGGAACAACTGAGGAATATTGTGGCCAAGATCTTACAAGTGTCTTGGTCAGAAGACAGTGCAGGTTTGTGTGTATATGAAGTGTTATGTATGTGTGGACTGTACGTCCACCACATATTCCTTTCAATATGAATAAACAATGGTATATTTTTATGCTTGGCTCTTTAATATTGGCAATAACACTAATTGAAATTAAAGTGTTACCAGCCCAGGTCCACTCCGCAGTGTAGGTATAAAACGAAAAGTCAGTGGGCTGCCGCGCACCGGTCAGACAGCACATTAGTTCGATGCTCACTCATGTGCTGTGACATCCAATATTTTACCCTTGTAACTGTCGGTTTTCTAGTAGTAGTAAAAGTTGTAACATATTTTTTTTTTGCTTTTTTATCATTGAACCAAATATCTATAGTTTAAATCCATTTATTAAATAAATAATATATGATATTCCCTTTGCCAATTGGTCCATCACACTTATGCTGTTATTGTTAAAGAAGTCCACTTGGTTATATAGTATGATACAATGACTAGGTTTTCATAACATTTTATCATTATCTGTATTTACAGGAGGAATTTTTGTGCCATCAGTTGCTGCATCTCTTCTTGATAACCCTAAACTAAGTTTAGAGGATCTTGCATCACAAGCCCTTATGGATGTTGTTACACAAATAGCAGATGGCTCAGATCCACTTAACCAAAAATTAATTGCAATCACCGAAACCACAAAAAGACTAACTGAAGATGTTGATGAAATGTTAACAAGTGGACAACATGGGTCAGAAGCAGATACTGAGAAAGCAGATTGTCCCACACCATCTTTGCCACTACCCAAAACAATTCCAACACAAGGTCTAGCTGTTAGCTACATAGTGCGTTTCTACACCAACATAAATACTTATGAACGAGAACATTCAAAGAAGAGTTCAGAGCCTCCATTGAGTGACTTACTTCAAAGTTTAAGAACTTTACTGGTGAATTATTTAGTGCTAGTGCTTCAAAGCAAGTTTGAACTAGAGAAGTGTAGGAAATCTGCTCTACTTCCATATGTGTTGGTGGTGTCACCACCAACTGGACTAATTCCAGAACTTCTTCTCGCCACTTATACTGACAAAGAAGTTTTTGAGGAGGTGAGTAGTTTTGTCAATCTATACTAATTTTAAAAAGAAATCATGTTTGTGAGGTAGTACATTGGTGAGTTGATATGTGTGATCAAATTTTGAAAATCACAAATATGGCTCCCCCTTATTAACATTTATAAATTATTTTTTATTTTGATAGATATGAGTTTTCGAAGTGAAAACTTCTTTAGCGGCGTTGTGCACTTTTTGGGATGGGTAAAAAATGTTAAATTCGCGTCAGGACTCGTGACCCTGATCGAAAATTCGTAAGACGGAGCCGAGTTTCTTATATTTAAAAAAATAAAACATTCGAAATTCAAACATTTATGAGCGGCCAAGAACGCAGAACTTCCAGTGTACCCTATGTATACATTTAGATATGTAGTGGTGCATGTGGTGCATGCTTTGTAAGTATTGATCGTAGTAAAGACTCCAAATGGGAACAGCATACTCTAGTTGAGATCGAATTAAAGTTCTATATAAATGTAGGAAAGTAGAGGGTTTTTTGAAGTCGTTAGAGAATTTTATAACAAAAACGTACAAGCGAAAGGCCTTGGTGATAAGTTTATCAATATAAACATCCACGCCTTACGCCTAGCCTAGATCACGAACGGTCTTAACAGTTTAGGGGAACACTATCTAAAGAATACGTAAAAGTATGAATATTAGATATCGTATTTTCGGTGAAATTTATATAATTACATTACGGGAGGCTTAATTGCATCTTATTGGCCTTGCAGGACTGGGTTAGTCTGTTGAGATCATCCTGGAGTAACCAGCAATCTTGTGTATATGTACATGACTTGTAAACTTTTATATCATCCGCGCACCATAAATTTGAATTCATGAAGCATGATTTATCGTCATTTATGAAGATAATGAATAAAAGGGGCGCCAAAATTGAACTCTGGGGAACACCGGACTTAGGAATAGCACAGTCAGATTCATAACCATTAATTGCAACGGTCTGAGTCCTGCTGTGTATACGATACGACGCTTACACAAAGAAGGAAGCCATCTGAGCAGATTACCTTTTTGTCCATTTTGTTCTTAAGTAATTTATGATCCACTTTGTTGAAAGCCTTTCGAAAGTCCGTGTATACAGCGTCCACGTGAATACGACAATCCATATTTTCAAATAAATAATCCATGAAAACCGTAAGGTTAGTGGTAGTCTAACGAGATGACAATACCGTGCTGCCCAGGCACATTGAGGGGCCAACTATATTAAAATATAGAACTGCACCATACACTCGAATAGCTTAGACAAAGTGGAGAGAATAGAGATAGGACGACTTATAAATATGAGTGATAAAAGCTCGCTTCCAAACGCTTGGAAAAATGCCTTGTTCCATGCATTTATAATCCCTACTATATATACACCGTGATTTTGAATCGGTTTCGGAAAAGAAAATTTTATACTCTACATCAATAACATTATCCAGACAAAGTATTCGTTACGTAAAATACAATTTTTTTTTTTAAATTTCACAATTTCTGTCGTTTGCGAAAAATAAATGAGAACTCGTGTTATGGGTACTCGTGACAAGTCAAATCTTCAGCTTCAATTTATCGTAAGTTATCTTATTTGTGTAAAAAAATCGTTTTCAGATTTAAGAAGTTATATATTTAAATAGCAAACATTGTTGTAGCAGAGAATATCAAGAATGTTTGTTTTAAATTTATTTTAGAATGTTGTTTAATATTATAAATAAATTTCAGGATTATCTACAGAACTTGGCACCCATTTAGATTTCAATTCTTTTGTCGGCAAAGTCGACAAGCATGCATATTCTTAATATTGAACTTGGCTCCCATTTTCACATTTATGTTTTTGATGGGACATCACTTTACTTTTCACATTACTTTTTTGTAAAGATATTATTATTATTCATCATTCAAGTGATCTGTAACATTATACATTAAATGCTTATAGGCAACAGAAATTTGTTCGAATCTGGGCTGTAATGTATTTCTTTCGTAACATAATTATTTGCATTGGCACAATAATGTGAGAGCTGGCGCTGCCAGTTGCAGTTTGTGTTATTATCAGTTGTCCAAGTTTTATAAATAATCTGATATACAAAATAATAATAAAAACGATATTTCATCATGGAACCTATTCTCCTGCGAAAGAAAAAAAAAAGCCATTATAATTTTGCAAGGCTCTAAAAAATATTTTAAATCGTAAAAAATCACTGTTTTCAGATTTTTTCCTTTGTACATATACAATTACCTAGCTGGACGCCAAACTTCAACTTTCTAGGTCATCTGGAAGTTTTACGTCTATATGTCAGTCAGTGATAAAAATACTGATTTTTAGATGTTAATATCTCAATAAAATAAATTTGGGATTCTAGTTAGTCTAAGGGGTTTTAATAAATAAACCAAATTTCATTTGTTTATGTTAAATAGTTTTTGAGTTATGAAGGTGTCAAAAGTGGCTCCAAATGGTTCGTGTAATATAACACACGGCTGCAGCGTTGTCAGTTCTTTTTCTTGAACTTGTCTTGACACGCTACCGCGGGTCTAGATATCAGCTGACAGGTGACTGCCCCGTGGCGCGTACCAAAGCCGTGGATGGCTTGTGACTAAATGAATTGTTTGAACCCTACTACGGTTAAACTAGAACGTGTGATTAATACAATTCGAATTCCAACTTTTTTATTATAACCGGTACAATTAATTTTGTTTTGTTTTTGCTTTTTCGACAAGCCTACAAGACCCTACTGTAGTAATAAAAGCTTTTAAGAATATTAACATAAAAATGACGGAAGATCTGTGGGGAATGTCGATCAAAACTTGCCAGTCTATTATTCTAACTTCTGCTCCCTACTTAGCCCTAACATTTAATTTGTGTGTAGATCAAGGAGTTTTCCCTGATCTCATGAAACACAGTAAAGTCATGCCCCTTTTTAAATCCGGAGACACTAAAGATTCTAATAATTATTGGCCTGTTTCAATCCTGCCAGTATTTATCACGATTTTTTAAAAGATCATGCTTAATCAAATGCTTCTTCATTTTAATGAAAATAACATTTTTCACGATCTACAATACGGTTTCACTAAGGGACGTTGTACAACTGACGCCGATTTACCTTGCCATACCATATTTTTACCGCCTGGGAGGAATCTCAGGATGCTCTGGGTATCTCTTGCGACCTCTCAAAAGCATTTGATTGCGTGAGTCATGAAACGCTACTGCTAAAACTTGAGTATTATGGACTTTGTAAACAGGCCCTCTGTTTGCTAAAATCTTACATGAGTAATAGACAACAGCAGGTTCAGATAAATGGTGTCAATTCATTAGGATCGAAGTTGAAAATGGGCGTGCCACAGGGATCGATATTAGGCCCGTTTCTCTTTCTCGTGTATATTAATTATCTCCCTCATTTGCTAGATAGCCAACCCAAAATAGTATTTTTGCTAACGACACATCATTAATTTTTAAAGTAGATAGACGCGCCGATAGCTTTGACGATGTAAATAATATTATTCAGCGAGTACATGGTTGGTTTACTGCCAATAGTTTAGTGATAAATGGAAAAAAATCTAAATCTTCTCTTTGGATATAGTAAGACATACGGAATGTGACATCTTATTAAATAACGAAAAGATAGATTTTATGAATGAAACTGTCTTTTTAGGGATAACGCTGGATTCTAGATTACAATGGGGCTCTCAATTAACATCTCTCTCTAAGGAAAGTCCGCCAATTAACAGACATAGCTACTGCACGACTAGTTTATTTTAGTTATTTTCACAGTGTCATGCCCTTTAGTTATGTTCACAGTGTCATGTCTTAGGGCATTTTATTATAGGAGCGCGTCGCAGACATATAATCTGTGTTCGTTCTGCAGAAAAGAGCTATCAGAGCCATTTATACGTAGTCGCAAATCCCACAGGGATCTATTTAAAGAAATTAACATCGTGACGGTGCGTAGTCAGTATGTTTATGAAAACATCATGTATGTTAGAAAAAGTTGCATCTCTTTACAAAACAGTGTGAAAGACATAATTGTTTTATTTTATATATTATAGGGGGCAAACGAGGAGACGGGTCACCTGATGGTAAGTGACTACCGTCGCCCATGGACACCTGCAACTCAAGAGTCACAAGATAGGAGTACTTATTATGATTTTTTTAAGCTTAATTTAGAAAATTTTGAACTGTTCATGTAAGAACTGTGTAGTCACTTATTTAGTTAAATTTCCTATGTTGCTTGGCAGTTCTGAGTATGTCATGTTCGTCTAGAAGTCCTGCTGATGGTGACGTATGTGTCGGGTCGTTCGGCTCCCTTCAATATAGTTGATCTGTACGATGGCTGGCGTGTGCGTCATGCTCGTGAACGGGTGCCGTTGGTCGGGACTGATCATCTCCGGACTGCTATTACTTATATATGTATAGTAGTAATTAGCGCGTCTATTTATTTTTGAGAATAATATGTTACATTGTCCTCATATTTCATTTACGCTTATAAGCAATGTAACCAAAAATTTGTAAAAAACATTTTGCAAAAGAGTGTCCATAGAGTTTCTTGCCTGTTCTTCTCCATAGGATCTACGTATAGGAACAGGCAACTTCACGACTGACTGAGTCTGACTGACTCCTACTCCTGACAATTCAAAAATACTTATTATTGGTTTAATTGAAATAAATGGATTTGATTTGATAGTACTAATCTAATCATTATAAGTTACCTCGCTTCGTTTCAAAAAGTACCTAAAATGTCACGGTGTATATAATATTTTATTTTTATATTATAAATGCGAAAGTAACCGTCTGTCAGTCTGTCTGTTACGATTTCACGCCTAAACCATTGACCTGATTTTGATGAAATTTCGTACAAAGATAGACTTGACCTTGGGAAAGGACATAGGCTACCTTTTATGGCTTAGGCTTTTTAGGCTTATAAAAAAGGCTTGAAGGGGTTGAAATAGAGGAAGAAAGTTTGTATGGAACTTCGTCGTCGTCAAAGACACTTTGTATTTCACTGGCACTTCATAAGAACAAAAATTATATTTGTTCTAACGTTTTTGAAACTCGACCTGTCGACCTGTCGACGTCGACCTGTTTGGGGATGAAAGTTCGTATAGAAGTCAAAACAAAGTCACGATTTCACGCCTAACCCCGGAACCGATTTTGATAAAATTTAGTACAAAAATAGACT